>ML813564.1:44324-59674 GCA_009831015.1 Picea engelmannii | reverse complement strand
CCTTTTGAAGCAGTGTATGGACAGAAGCCACCATCAGTTCTCTCATACTTACCGGGTACCTCGAAGGTCCAGGCGGTCGACCAAACACTTATAGTCCGAGAGGATATCCTTCGTACCCTTAAAGAGAACTTGGTCATGGCCCATAATAGAATGAAGCAGCAAGCAGATCAAGGTCGCTCGAAACGTCAATTTGTAGAAGGGGATCAGGTGTTTCTGCGGCTGCAACCATATAAGCAAACTTCCCTCAAGGCCGAGCAGTGTCAGAAGCTAGCACGCAAATTTTATGGCCTTTACACAGTTCTAAAGTGTGTGGGACAAGTCGAATATTAGTTATCTCTGCCCAGTCAGTCGAAGCTACATCCTGTTTTTCATGTTTCATGCTTAAAGAAGGTGATTGGAACCAGGTGCCAACTTCAAACCAACCTTCCAGAGTTAGCTGAAGAAGGATCCATTTGGCTACAACCAGAAGCAGTTTTGGACTAGATGGAGCGTCCCCTCCGTCAGAGAACCATCAAGGAAGTGCTAGTACAGTGGAAAGATATGACTCCAGTAGATGCCACTTGGGAACCAGCTACCATTCTGTAGCAGTTTCCACATCTCAAGCCTTGAGGACAAGGTTGTTTTTAAGGGGGCAGACATGTTAAGGTCCTAACCCGCACATAGGTATATCAATTTATTCGGATGTAATAAAGGTCAATATTAATAAGACCTTTCAATAATAAGGCGGGTGTAAGAAGACCTAATAGAAGCTTCTGTTTCTAGAAGGATCTTCCTCTAGATGCTTCTCTTAATAGACATAGTTAGTATAAATAAGGGTCGAGGGTATGAAAAACCCTAGCTTGGATATTATTGTAACAGAGCGCTACTCGACTGGAGGTTACCCCCTCGAAGAGGCCTGTGAACATTGCTATCTGACTCAAGTGCTATTTTTGTTACTATTTCGTATATCATTTCTGTGTATTGTGAAGATTATGCTGGATATTTTACTATTATTCTGTCATTTCTAGCATTTTGTTTATGTTCTGCATATTTTATATATCTGGTATCTTGCATAATATGTGTCGTACAACCCATGGAAGATATTCAACTTCGTCCCCGACAACAACGCCAAAAATGTTAGCACTGAGAGTCACACTTATTTTTCTATAAGTGCAAACCCAGTACCCATCAGAATATAAATGTATTAAATTGGTTGAGTAGGTGTATCAACAAGACTAGGAAAGAAAGGAAGAGGGAAACAAATTGTTTGCAGAGGCATTCCATTGGGCAAGGAGTCACAACATCCTATAGATCAAAGGAAATCAATTTGTATATCAGAAAAAATGGATATATAATAATGAGTAGAAGCATGGTGAATATGAAAAAAGGAATAACATCCACTGTATAGAGATTCTTTCTGCAAACAAATAAATATTCTTTGACAATAAACAATGATTGAATGGGAAAGCTACAACAAATCCTTTGTTGTTCATGAATCCATCCATCAATGGCAGTTATGATCCTCAAACCCTACAATGATTTCAAGAAAGAAGATAAAAAAGAAATGGAAAAACAAAGAAGAAAGTATAATAACATTTCTCATGAAACTTTAATGGCAGAAAATGTAATTACAAACAGGCCCTCAAGATTACAAATGAGCAACTAAAAATGCTCCTCTAGTTCTCTCCTCTCTTAGATCTTGAATCCAACCCTTTTCTCATCAAAAAACCTTTCATTCATAGTGCATAATCTCTATCTACCCTAAGGAGGTTGAAACCAAGAAGTTACATAGGATCCTCCTCCATTTAGGAGTCTTGTTACAAAACATTGCAACAAAATCCTAACAAATTCCTATTTTTGGGGGATTTTGTCTATGATGATCAATTCATTTTGAAACAGGTCATCCTGATTGATCTACAGATGGAACACATGTCCCTCATGTCCAAAAAAATCCTAGGATACCATTCTAACCTTCCTTGACAGGTGGCAACCTCCAAACAAGGCGAATATCCAACAACTATGCAAAACATAAAGTTTGCAGTGTCAGTTTGCAGTGCACTGGTGTTTTAATTATATCTCTCGACATACAAAATGGGTTAGGATGAAATTGGAATAACATGTCAATGACATTATCATTATCCTCCACAAAAAAATTCAGAAAAACCCACATCACCATTTTGGAATTGTGATCAAATTGTTAGACACATCTACTACAGGAAATGAGTTTGCAATGCCTCTATCAGCGAGTTTGCAGTGCCTGTGACAATTCATGGTGCCAAGAGAAAACAAGTGGCCACACTACTTTCCTAACCTCCAAAAAGGAAAAAACATCTCATGGAGTACTGAATGGCTATGAGGTTGATGTTGGTAATTTCATATTTGCACCTAGATTCCTGCAAGCTTCCTAAACTCCAACCCTCATCCAAGACAGTTTGTAGTGCCAATGATCAATTCGTAGTGCCACAAAGAGAAACAACCACTCTGCATTTTCCAGACCTTAAAGAGAGGTAGAAATTTTCATAGAGTACCTGGTAACCTGGAGCTAAATTTTGATACCTTCATATGTGCACAGGGACTCCTACAAGTGGTCTAACCACCAACTATCCTCTGCAACCAATTCACAGTAGAGTCACAGCGCTAGTCATAGTTTGCAGTGCCTACTCCAAAATTTGATTTTGAGTTCTTAAAGGAAACAATTAGGATATCCAAATTTATGATCCCTGTAAGTTGTTAGAGATAAACCTTAAAAACAATAAAATCCCATGCCACGTCATAAGTAAATGATTATTTTGAACAAAGGGGGTACTTTGAGTGCGTTGTGAACTCTCCTAGTGAATTGGTAGCGCTCAAACCACAAACTGATTTGACAGCATGAGTGGGTAAAGTAACAACTAGAGATACTTCACATAGCTTATGGAAGTGAAATTTCAAGGTGATGGTGGTGATTAGAAGGATGTGACTAATGGAAACTAACAATCTTTGTCATGATGACTAAAACTTGACCAAGGACACAACCACAAGATCCTAGACTAAGGCTAAATTGACTTGGGTTTATAAAGACAATCTGAATATTGAAAAATGACTCTAGGAAGAAAACATAGAACTACAAAGAAGCTATGGCTCAAAGAAAAAGACTAAAATGAATTTTTGATTCCCCCCACAACTCTATGTGATAACAATAACTACCATTATCGGTCCTCAACACATTAATCTTTCTAGCAATTGATTTTCCAAGAGAGATTTAAACTCCTTAAAATGACTAAAGGTATCATATATAATTCTAAGAAAATATACCCATGTCCTTTTATAGTAATCATCAATGAACGAAACATAATACAAATCCTTATAAATTGAAGGAACTTTCACATGACCAAATACATAAGAATGAATTAAGTCTAACAACTCACAATATTTATGAAAACTATCATAAAATTTAACATGGATTTGTTTACCATATATGCAATGCTCATAAAAATCAAATTCAAGAGTAAAATCATTCAATACATCAACAAAAAAAAATTTCAAGACTTGTAGGCCCTTCTCACTTATATGGCCCAATTTTTGGTTCCATATGATTGTTTCCTAAAAATGTAACTTCATTTTTGAAGAAAAATATCATTTAGGTACTAGGAAAGTGTGATCATTTGAAGTTGATGCAATTTATGATTGTGAAGATGTGGGTTCTATAAATTTTTGTGTTGAAGAATTTGAAAATCGATTTCATTAGATGGTGCACGCGTCAACTTGGAATAAAGTTCCCACATGAATACCCTAAGAAAACACCATAGATCCTGAAACCATTACACCCTTTGTCAAAGAAAATAACCTATGCATCTTCATCATTAAGTTTTCTTACCTATAATTGGCTCTATACCAAATCCAAAATGTTGAAAGCTCCTCTAATCCCCTTCACTCTACCATTAGGGAATCTTATCAAGCCTCTACTAGGGATAACTATGTTAATGTTATACTCATCAAATAGATATACCATCCCACCATCATATTTTTGATACACTAAAAATGGGTCCTAATGGGAAGTCATATGGAAGGAAGCTCCAAATTTTATCAACCTCACACTTTTCCTTGCATGAGTTTCCAAAGATACAACAAAGGAATGTACTTCTTCCTCCTACGAATATTTTTACACTCATCATCACAATAATTATTTTCCTTCTTATTCTTATTTTTCTCTTCCTTGTAGTCTCTTCTGAAATACCCAACCTTTCCATAGTTTGAACAATTTTCCTTGGACTTTCCAGGAGACTTGGGTCTCCCATTGGATTTGGATCTTCCCTTTTATATCTTCTTCCATTTATCCATCAATATTTCATGAACAACCAATGAATCATTTGTGGATTAAAATTATTTTCACCTCACCTCCTATAAGAGTGGAGCAATCACAGCCTCATCAAGTACCAATGTCTTTAGACTGCTTTCAATGGCCATTAGAAGGTTGTCCCATGAAGCTAATATATAAATAAAAAGGGTCATACAATGATCATTTGCTATCATCTCACTCCATATAAGCTCAATTGAGTCACAATAGTATTAGATGTATTCATATTCTTAGCTATAGAGTCACCATCATCCATTTTCATGGAAAATAATGTTTTCTATAAAAAAAAATATTAACCACATATTTAGCCCTGTACGAATCCCCTAACTTCTTATAGATATTTGGCATGATTTTTTTCTTTGTAAATGTTAAATAACACAAAATCAACCAAGCAAGGTATGATAAGGATCCTTACCTTTCTCTCCAACACTACCCACTCTTCATCTTTCATACCATTGTGTTTGGTACCATATACTACAACACATATAATATAAACCATAGATATTGATATAAGAGTAAGTCCTTGATATCGAGCTTCCATGAATTAATGTTAGTGAAATTAAACTTATTCATTTCTAATATAGATGTGCTTGCCATTTCTTTGCAACAAGATTTCATTCTACACAAGTTCCCACTCAAACCAAGATTAGATAAAAAAAAATATTTTCCCTAACACCTTGGATCCGAGGTGATTAAGTTTGATACGAAATGAAAGGAAGTAGAAGTGTGTAATATGATTCCTACACTAATCAATGAGAGAGAATTGTGCAAAAGAACTAAATAAATTGAGTCGTATTAATAAAACCATTAAACAAGGTGACTTCCTATGAAAACCCATTCTAAGAGAAAAACCACACACTCCAAAGAATGCTCAATGTACTTTTTAGCAACCAAAAAATGCTTACAAAACATTACAAAGTCTCTTTGATCTTAACATGATTATTTAATGGAATAATTAATGTTCTAGAGAATCTTCACATAATAGTAAATTAAACTATCTCACAATTCCTTCTACCTAGGCACTCTATAAAAGGCATAACAAAAACTATAAACAATTTATGGTTTTCCAATTCTACACCATGGAAAGAAACAACAACTAATTGGCCATATATTTACTCTCCTCATTCGTTGCTTGGTACTACTCAACATCTAATCCCTACTAACTCCTAGCATATATTGATAGAACTTCTCTACCGCAAAACTGTAAGGTGTATGATTGATGCAAGTCAAAAGTAAACCCTGCCAAATCCTTCTCTATTACCTAACATGGTCTAAATCAAACTCGCGGATCACCCATAGAACTAATCATAGTTCAAATTGCATAGCGTTAACGTGTGGGCTCCTTACAGGTGCACTTACCGATCATCTTGATATTGATGGTCCATAGCGATTGTGAAACCCCAAGTAGCACGTGGTTTATCGGAGAGCTCAATCTCCCCAATGTGAAAAATTATTGCCCGAATCCTTTTAATCATGGTCCTTGATCGTCCACCTCGACGAGATCAATGGTGTTGGATGATTTTGGAACCTCAACCAGCACACTGGTTAATTTCCTCTTCTCTCACTGTAATGATTCCCATCCCTTGATCTGGCACTTGCACATCCAACATTCACGAATTGATCTTATCATTGACCAGTCTGCCAACGAATCGAGCAATTCGCGTTTGTTTATATGAGAGATGAACAACTCTCATTCTTCCTTTTGTGACGATTGCCTCCTATACACAGTGTTAGCACTGAGATTCACCCTCAGAGTGGAAGAGGATAAGCCTAGTACCCATCAAAATGTTTGTGGAGGTAGGTTTATGAATGGAGGTCAAGTGGAAAAAGATCAGTATGAGAATGTTTTAACACAAAAAATGGACAAGAAATGCATAGTAAAATGAGGTCCTCATTAACTTCATTCATTGTTTTAAGGTTAAAGGTGAGCAAAAGGAAGACTTAGTGAGAAAGGTGGACAAGTCTTCCATGGGCATCTCGCCTTCAAGCAACTTGGTGAAGAAAAAATCAAGAACAAGACCACTCTTGAAATTAAGTTTTGGACACTAAAATATATCACAACAACACAACAATCAAACCTCCATTACCATGTGACTACAACAACTCGTCTCGATCCTCCATGCACATGCATTTCATCATAAGAAGAAACAAGGTAACAAATAAAATACTAAAACTGGTCACAACAATATTATAATCAAACCTTCATTACAATACAACTACAACCCTCGTCTGGATCCTCCATGCACTAGTGTTTCAATATATATTAAACAAGATAATGAAATAAACTGACTTCTATTAATGTGAAAGTCTTAGGTCTCATACAAAAACCAGAGAACAACTTTGTTATCAAAATATTACAAAATAGGGAGCTCTTCTCAACCAGTTGATGAACTTAACAAAATCTTGAACTGATCTATTTATAATCAGATCAGTTCACAACTGCTAGGAGTGTGATCTGGCCATCCCATTCAAAACTTTACGTCTATGCATCCTTCTGTCATACTGCGTGTGTTTCCTCCTTCCAAATGCAGGCTCGGATCAATATGGGCATGCCATAAGAAACCATCCATCGTGGTACCTCAGGCTAATAGTTCTTCCTTCTCGGCCATAGCTTCCAAGATTTTTATTTATAGACTGAGATGAGGTTCCAGCTACCAGTCCTTTCTCATTAACTGAATCCTTATCGAGATTGGAGCGTGGTGGGATGACTATCGGGTGGCCACTTGTTGTTGTTGGATATGAAATCATATGCACACGTGATTTTGGGGCTACAGGAAGCGGTTTAGGCCCACACTTATTTTGGGCCCGAAATGCATTTCTTGTCACCACGTATCCACCCTGCAAAACAATGGTTAGGATTTTGGCCCGCTCAAGGCCTTTTAACACCTGAGCATGTTGCAGCCCCAAAATGATTTGAGCCATTGATCTAAACAAGATCTAAGATCTAGGTGCACTAGATATTTTGGCGCCCCTGCCAATTTTGGAATCCTTCCAACCATGTTTGGAGGTGGCGCTAAACTAAAATGCATGGGGGGTAATCTTCCTTGTTGAAAACTGCACCTGCCTTCTCACCTGTGTTCATGGCTATCACTCATGACTATGGACAATTTTATGTGATAACATTTGGCTCCACAGGGGATGGCATTCTCCCTGTGAGCTGCCAAGAACGCACAGTTCTAGTGCCTTAGCTTTTGGTTCATAGAGACTCTTTTTCAAAAAGAAATAAAAATGAAGTGGTAATTACAATGGTGGAAAGCCAATCATGGCTTAAGAAGAATATTTTTTCAAAAATTCCCCATTGATAGGGCTTCCAAAAACTTTAGAATCATCCAATCTCTCTAACTTATAGGTGTTATTTGAAAATACTTCAGAAATCTTGAAAGGACCAATCTATAAGGCTTCAAATTTACCATGTTTTCCTTTGTCTTTCTTGGGAGCATCCCATTTGAGCACCAGATCACCCAGGTGAAAATATTCCTTTCTCACCTTCTTGTCAAATGCTCGTTTTATCTTTTGTTCATGGTCCTGAGCTTTATGAAGTAGTTGTTCCCTAGCCTGTTGTACTTATGCCACCTGTTGTATCCTCCTAGCCATATAATCAGGTTCTCCTTGGTAGTCCTAGAGGATTTTTTCCATATAAAAGGCAAGCTAAGTAGGAAAAATAGCCTCAACCCCATATACAAGCTAAAAAGGGGAAACACCCGGTCAGCGCATAATGAAAATTTCAGCTTTGAGTCCCATGATTTCTTGTCGTCTTCTAACAATTTCTTGATGATCTTTATGAGGCTCTTGTTAGAGGACTCTGCCAAACCATTTCCTTGGGGGTATTAAGGAGTAGAATGGATTAATGTAATCCCATACTGCTCATAGAACTTGATTAACGGTTCATCTTTGAAGGCGACAACATTTTCAGTAACAATCCTACTCGGACAACCAAATCTGGCCATGATATCTTCAAGGAAGCTAATTATTACCATGTGGGAGGCACTCCTTGTAGGGATGGATTCTATCGATTTGGTGAAATAATCAATGGTAGTCAAAATCCACATGTTCTGACCACTTGAGGCAGGGTGGATTTCCCCAATGAATTCAAGACCCCACTGTTGGAAAGGTCCAGAAACCACTACAGGTTTCAAAGGAAAAGATTTGAGTTGTTGTTTTCCAAAAAAAAATTGGCATTTAACACAAGCTCTAATCTTAGCACAAAAATTAGTAAAAAGGTTGGGCCAAAAATACTCAGCTCTAAGGATCTTATAGGCTATGGTCCTCTAGAAATGATGTGCCCCACACAAGTTGTCATGAAAATCAATCATGGCTCTTTGGGCCTCCTGTGGGTCTAGACATCTCAACAAAACTCCTAGAGGATCTTTCCAATGCAAAACTTGATCAACAAGACAATATTTGATTTCTCTGAGCTTCAAATCCCTTACTTTGTTCTTGTCCCAGCCATCAGGAGGTCACAACTTCTGCAGAAAATATATGATGTCTTTATACCAAGTGCATTCTACTGAGTTGAGGTTGACATGAGAGTTTTTATCAGCAATCTCAACTTGTTGATTTTCTGAGTTTATGTTCATGAAATTGACCCCTAAAGTCTTGCAGTTTGATTCAACCAACAACTTGTCCAAATCTTGGCCTTTCACCAATTTAGTGGGCTTTATTTCAAGGTCAAACTCGAGGATTCTAGAAATCCATTTTCTTCTCTTCCCATCTATATCAAGTCGGATCAATATCTCTTTCACTGAGGCTGAGGGGACATATGTAACAATCTTTGAATGTCGAACATAGATTCTGAAATCTTTGAGGGATTTGACCAAAGAATATGCCTATTTTTCCATGATATCATATCTCGTTTCTACATCCCTCAAGGATATACTGAAAAAGGAATTAGGTTTCTCTAACCCCTCTGTATTTTTATGTAGCAAAACAATAGACAATGTATTAGATGAGGCAAAAGAAAATATCATAAATTTCTTAGAATAGTGAGGGCTGATGAGAATAGATGCTTCAGTAAAATCCCTTCTGGTTTGTTCAAAAGAATTTTTGGACTCAACAATCAATTTCACCTCGCTTCCCTTTCTAATCATGCTTGTAATGTGCTTAACCAACTCGGAAAAATTACAAATGAATCTTCTCAGAAAGTTTATTTTACCCAAGTAATGTTGGACCTCATTTTTAGATCTGGGAAAAGATAAGGTCTGGATGGCCTCTACTCTACTTGGATCAATTCTTACCCCTTCTACTGACACAATATGCCCCAATAATTTTCCCTCCTTCATAGAAAACAAATATTTCTTAGGATTGAGGGAGAGACCAAACCTTCTGCATTTCAGGAAGACCTTCTTCAAATAATGACAACGTTCTTGGTCAGAATTTGAGAACACTGTAATGTCATCCAGATAGATGACTACACATCTATCTTTCTCCCCAATGAAGGTGATGTCCATGGCTCGTTGGAAGGTTTCTCCTGCATTCATCAATACAAAGGGAGTTTTATCATACATGAATGTGCCCCAAGGAGTAGTGAAGGTTGTTTTCTCTCTATCTTCAGGCAGGACAGAGATATGATTGTAGCTAAAGAATCCATCAATCATAGACATCCTAGCTGAACCAGTCACTCTCTGCAAAATGTGCTCCATCTTTGGCAAGGGGTAGTTATATTTTTTGGAGCTCCTGTTCAAATTTATGAAATCAACACACAACCTGATTTCCCCATTTTTATTCTTCGTGGGAACCAAGTTAGCCACCCATTCTTAAAATCTCAAAGGAATGATGATCTAGGCATCCAACATTTTTTTCACTTATTTTTCCATAATAGGTAGTAGCATGGGATTTATCTATCTGAGTTTCTTCCTAAATGGTTTGGTATCTTATTTCAAAGGGATCTTATGCTCAGTAATGTTTGTGTCATATGTCCTTAGATATTCATATTTCCATGCAAACACATCAACAATCTCCTTTAAAATCTTAACATATTGATCCATTTGTTCCTTTGACAAACTGCTAGACAATTTGACATACTTTGGATCTTCTTATGTTCCTAAATTCCATTCAGTCACATCAATGTCTTTAGTTGAACCTTTAACCTTCACAACAAAATCATTTCTTGTGAACAATCTCTCCAAGGGGACAAGTCCCTTTGTAATATGGTTATTGGGTAACTGAACAATATGATGGTCAACAATTTTATTCAGAAAAATACCAGCATAGGGGTTTTCTTCAATATCCTGAACCTGATCAATCTGTAAAGATGAGAATTCATCCACAGTCTCAAGAAACCTTTTTATCTCAATATCATCCTCAAAAACCTTCCAATGTTTGATATTGTCAGGAATTGAGGTTCTATACTTCATTTCCACACCATACTGAGTTTGGGGGGAAAAGGAACCTTGACCTTACTTGCTAAAAAAACCAAGGAATCTTTCATAGTGTTCTCATCTCTTAGAACAAATGAGATATTAAAATCCAAGAAGAAACTAACAACAATATCCCAGACTTCATTTATGTAGGCCCTTAACCTCGGTTTCTTAGCTTGATATTGATTTATGACTTGATGAACAATCAACTCATCATCTCCAAACATTGCTAGCTCCTCAATATTCATATATTTGGCAGTTCTCAAACCCAAAACAAGAGCCTCATATTCTGCCACATTATTTATTGTTTCAAATTTCAGCTTTTAAGACAGATATATGGTCTCGTGGGTAGGGGAAATAAAAAATACCCCAACACCAACACTCTCCCTAGAAGTGGCTCCATCAAAAAAAATCTTCCAAACAGGGGTATTAGGATGAGGATCTTCACGAGAGGTGATGGATTGATTTCCGATTTCAATAGATGGTTGAGGAGCATCATTGAGTTGTAAAATATTGGTTCCTAAATCGGTAACAACTGCAAAAATGGGGTGGTTGGTGGGATTTGTTTCATCACTGATAATGTAAGCAAGTTGTGCTTCCCTATAAATCCTTCTATGCTCTCCCCCAAACACAAGAATGGTGGCATACAAGAGATCCATATGCAAATTTTCCCCTAGTCTTTTGACCGAATATCTAGATAAGAGCATCCCAAACTTAAGGGGGAACATCATCCACCACAATATCCATGACCACACTTTTCATTGGAAACTAGAACAAGGAGATAGCCAGGTCTGTAATAACCCCAAGACACTTCACCTTCCTAGAATCAGATGAGTACAAGTCATGGTAGGTTTTTTTAACTTCCAACCCAAGCTCATCCATGACACAGTTGTGCAACACTTTATCATGAATGTTCAATGATGTATATAAAGGAGGGAAAGAGGAATCCATATCCTCTACCAAAGGTCATGGTATGACAACTGGTTTTTCATCTTGGAGGTTAATTCAATCTGTGGGATGCGATGAAGGTTCAGGTTGCAGCATTTTGGAAAGGTACTTCTTGAAATCTTCATTCATAACTAGCTCCAAGAAAGGTATAGGGATTTTAATCTTTTGAATCTCATTCTCAAAGCTAAAAGAGGAGGGAGGCTTCAGAATCTCCTTAACTTCTAGGATAGGGTTCCTAACCACTTCCTGGGGGTTTTGTGCCTCTTTTTCTTTTCTTCTAGATGCTACACTCTTAGCAGGATTCTTTGTTCTAGTAGGCTAATTAGGAATGTTAGGATTTCCCTCTTTCTTCTTGGACCTTAGTTTGTATCTATTTGGATTTCTACTGGTCCTTTCCCCTTTGCTCAGATCATTTAGTTGGCTACCCATGAGAGCCTCTTCATATGAAAATTGATTTAAATGAGGGGATGAAGAGGTGTCACCAAGACAATGGATTTTAGGATCAACATGTTCTTCCTCTCCTTCTTCATCAGTAACAAGGTTATTTTGGAGAGGGGCTTGGATTTTTTTATCATCCCTATCCCTATTTCTCTGATCTCTTTGGATGATCTGAGGGGAATTATTGGTTCTTCTAAAATTACCCCTATTATAAGTATTATGGGGGTTCCTATAGCTCTTCTTCGCTTCAAGTTTCATTTTCTCCATTTATGCATAAAGTGATTTTACCAACTTGGTCAACTCATCCACTTGAGGATAGGAAGAAGAGGAATCAGAGGTTGAAGGTTCAACCCGATCTTTTCTTCTATCTCTATCAGATTTACTCCTAAGTTTGTTAGTTGCCAATATATTAGACTCTACTTCAAGGGGTGCATCTTGCATATGAGCTAAAGCGGTAGCTCTTCTTTCTCTCAACAGAAGGAAAAAATCAGGGTCAAGAGCATTGACATAAGTAATTTTGGCAGAGGTTTCTGTAGGATTTATTTTAGTGGGAATCTTATTGTACATCTTATTAAATCTTTTCGAGAAGTATGAGACAGATTCCTCCTCTTTTCTCTTAAGTGACCCAAACTATGTAATATAATAAAGAAAATATTTGTTATCCCCCCAATGTCTCAAGAATGAATCTTCCAGATCTTCAATCCCAACAATAGATCTAGGGGTCAAAACCCTAAACCATTTCCTAGCCTCACCATCAAGGCTCTACACAAAAACTTGCATCCACGCATCTTCATTTTCAATGTTAAGATTATTTGCATAACTATAAAAAGATAAAAGGTGTTATTCTGCAGTTATGTATTCCTCCCCTATGAACTTGGTCATGTACTTAAGGTAGTATCCAATTGGGAGAGCATTCATAGGGTGAGGTAAAAAAAGAGGGGCATATCTAGCAGCCACTATGGCATCCATTATGTTTCTAGGAGGATTAGCACCTATCATTGGGATGTGAACTGTAGGAGAACAAGGGGGAGATGGATTTTGGAAAAGTACGAATGCATATGCACTTACAGGGGAAAGGGGAAATGATTAAGTGCTAGAGGAGATTGATATGGGGTTCAAGGGAACATAAGTTTCCCCCTTTTTAGATACATCAACTTTGATAGGAGTAGGAGTAGGAAAACCCAAATAGGGAAAATATTCTAAGCTTCTGGGTCTAAACCACTTTACAATATCAGGGGAAACAAGAGTTTCAAAATTTTATCCTTTTAAATGAAGACTAGAAGGGGGAAGTTCAACAGGAAAGAATTCAAAATCTAAACTTCAAGAAACTCCAACAGATGGTATAAAAGGAGAATCATGTAAATTACCAGAATCTCCTGGTACAGCAGCTGAAAGCCCTTCTTCATAGGTCTTTCCTTTCTTGATAATATTTTCTGGGTCAACTTCAGGTGTTTCTAGAGTGATCAGGGGATCAAATTTTGCTCAAAAATTCAAAGTGCTCGGAATCGCTTCAAACCAGACGAGAGAGTAGGCCTCGTCGTTGCGAACCCAACGCAACTCATTTCGTCTCAAACGAATGTCGGGAGCGAGAGATATTGCAATATGTTCATAAAGTCAAACAGGAAAAAAAAAATGATGTTGACTGTACAGTCCGTACAGGCTGACGTGGCAGGGCCGTATAGTCCGTACGTTGACATAGAAAAGATGATGTGGCAACTTCTAATTGGTAGGTGTGGTCGAATGAGAGTTTTACACGTGTCCTTTTTTGGTGGCTAATGGTATTTGGACACGTGGCCCAATCCATGGGCGCCACGTGTCACTCGTTGTTTGGGTTAAAATTTTGTCATTAGCAGGAGTCGACCCCGCGACCTCTGGGTAGGGGAACGAATTGGCAAGGAGCTGCCAACCAGTGCGCCATTTTGTGTTGCTTAACATGTATATGATACAAATTACATTTGAATTTGATTATGGTTTGGTTTGGGCCGCGACCGGGCCGGGGCTTAGTCCTATCCCTTGGTCACGCACCATTTAAAACATATGACCACCATTGTAACATATAGTGCACACGCATTTTTTTAAATGTGGTTTGAAAATGGATAAGCCCATGGCTATATGCTTAACCCCATATGACCTCAACTAAGTGCGCGGTTGGAACGGTTGCCACGTTTGGCCCTATTTGCCATAACACGCAGTCATATGACCCTTATGTGCCCAGGTGCTAGGCGGTTAGGGGCTGGCGTGCCCATAACCATCCTACAGTTTGCACCACTGGCGTGGTTGCACCCGGTGCTGGGTTTTTACGCTATATATTGCGTGTGTGCCAGGTTCATTTCACAAGGGTGCGTTTTGTAGATGCAGAGACATCAAGCTTGAAGGGGGGACTTCCAAGAGGCCTAACTTCTTTGTTTTTCGACCGATTGAGGTGCCAAAAAAGCCCAGATAGGGGTTTTTGGACGCTCTGAAGCCATTGGAGAAGTCAGTTGGTCAGTTTGAGCATTGTAAGGAATGTTTTTGAGCACTTTGAGCAATTAATAATAATGATCCATTGGAAGCTGGACCAGGAGATGTAGCCCAAGAGAAGGGTGAACTCCTTTATCAATTGTTGTGTTTATGTTCTTATGTTCATTGATTATGTTGTTGTCTATGTGTATTTTTCATAAGTAATCCATTAATTTATGTGTTTCAAAATTGATCCATTTTCTTTAAACACATAACATTTACATTGCAATAATTTCAAGTATTTCAAGTCTTCTTCATTTTTAGATCAAGTTGGTATCAGAGCACTAGTTTTTGAAGACTTGATTGTTTGCAAGTTTTGTTTCTGATTATCACAAGGTTGAAACTCACAAGAGGAGAAGGTCAACTTGTGGAGCCAAGTTCTCATCCGACAAGGAGGAAGCATATACCATCATCGCAAGTTTCAGGGAGACATTCACCAAGCATGGCTCATGCAGAAAGTCATGAACGTGTTCCTGCCGAAGATGAAGATCTCAGAAAGGTTGTCATGGAGATGAGAGAGATGATGAAGATATTGATGGAAAGGAACATATTGTCGCCGGGTGAAGGCTCCAACCCTTCAAGGCATAAGGGAAGCAGTGGTGACAAAACTCCAGAAGGAAATGGAGGGAATGGTGCTTCTCCACCACCCTCTCCTCCATCATCTTCTTCTTCTACCAGTTCAAGACCTCTTCCGAATTCTCCAAAGGGGCATGGTAAAACTCCTTCGCAAATTCCTTCATTAAATCTTGATATAAAATTTGAATTGCCAATATACAATGGAGAAGTTAATGCTG
>ML813564.1:0-38018 GCA_009831015.1 Picea engelmannii | reverse complement strand
CCCCCGCAAAATTTTTAACCACCAACCAATTGTGGAATATTGCTAACTGCATTTAGAGGTGGCACTAAACTGAACTTCACAGGGGGGAATCTTCGCTGCTGAAAACTGCACCTGCTTGCTCACCTACATTCATGGCTGTCACTCGTGACTATGGAAAATTTTATGTGATAACCACAAAACTCGGCTTCTTCCCTGCAGATCGTCTCGTGAATCTTCCTATCAACACATAAAAGGAATTCTCTCCTTTTACCATGGGTGCATAGATCAATATCACAGGGTTAAACTATAATTCATAAATAGAGTTTTCTCAACCCTATGATAACAACAATATATATACACAGTAATCTAAAGGAGAATAAAATCGTTCTCTAGTAATTCTATTATGTTAAATGCCTACAGAATCAATGTTTCATCCTCGTACATCCAACCAACCCAATCAATCGACCAACCCTTTGCTCAATACAATTAAACAACTTTAAGCTTGATTGAACCTCAGTTGTTCAACAAACTGACCACTAAAAATCCTTCAATAATATATAATTAAGAAACTACCAAACCTCCTAGATAACAAACAGATCCTTGATTCCTTCTATAGGTATTCGAAAGATTTATTACATAACAGAATGAAAATTAGGGAACCAACTCCCTTAGTAAAGGTTTTGACCTTTTGGGTCAAAAGAGGTCATTTGTTTCAAATTCTCCTGCATCATACTCCTGGGGAAGAAAATCATTGTTGATCATTTCTTCAAGATCAACATGATATTTCTACACATTTGTTGTTGTCATCCAAGTAGAATCTTCTGTTGGCTGACCCTTCCATTTCACCAAATACTGAAAGTAATTTTTTCCTATGGTTTTGTTTGTTATCCTTTTGTCCAAAAGTTTCTCAATTTCTCGTCCTGTCCTCTTAGGTAATTTTTCTTCCCATTCAATTTTATTTTCCTCACCTACAGGTTCATCTGTTGTACCATTGTCTGATTCCTTGAAGGGATACAAGTCTGCTACATTGCATGCTTGACATTCTCCTGCATTTCATGTATGTTGACTGCAAAATATTCACCACCAACACTCCCGACTTCTTTATTTCCAATATTTCTTATGTCATATACTCCCCTTGGATGCATTCCATAAACTATCTTAAATGGACCGATACATGTACTTATGTTTGGAGAATCATTATAAGATAATTTTTCTTGGGAAATCAATTGATCCCATTGCTTTGGGTTCTCATACACCAAGCTTCTCAAGATATTCCCTAAACTTTTATTTACTACCTCTATTTTCCCATCAGTCTAAGGGTGATATTTTGAACTGAAGTTAAGGTTTGTACCCAACTTCCTCCATAATTTCCTCTAGAAATGAGCTACAAACTTGGTATCTTTATCAGAGACAATACTTATAGGTAGTCCTTGCAACCTCACTACTTCTGAGAAAAACAAATTTGCAATGTTAGTTGCATCATTAGTCTTTTTACAAGCAATAAAATGAGCCATTTTTAAAAATCTATCTACCACAACATAGATAGAATCATTTCCCTTTTGAGTTATAGGTAAACCTAGAATAAAGTCCATGCTGACAGAATCTTAAGGTCTATTTTGTATAGGTAAAGGATGATACAATCATGTGTTTTGACTCCTCCCCTTTGCATGCTGACAGATCCTGCACTTCTCCACAAATTTCTTTACGTCATTCTTCATTCCTAGCCAATAATAAAAATTACTTACCTGAGCATATGTCTTGTCCTTACCAAAGTGTCCTAACAACCCTCCACTATGCTTTTCCTTTATCAAATTTTCCCTCATGGAACACTTAGGTATGCATAGCTTACTATTTTTTAATGACAAACCTTCTTGCAACATGTAGTCTAACCATTGATCTCTATTGTGGGAAACATGGTTTTCAAAGGCTGCATAAACTTCTTGAAAATAGACATCCTTCTTATACATTACTACCAATTCATCAAATCCTAAAGTGTTGACTCTAACTTCTTGTAAAATCAAATTTACTCTTATCAAAGCATCAACAACTCTATTAGATTTTTGACTTATATGTTTGATCACAAAAAAGAAACCTTGCATAAATTCCACCCATTTAGCATGTTTTTGGTTCATCTTCTGTTGACTACTTATCAATTTCAATGCATGATTATATGTATGTTAAATGAATTCTTTAGGCATTAAATAATGATTTCACTTTTTAAGTGCTTGGAAAACTGCATAAAAATCCTTGTCATATGAAGAATATTTCTTCTTTACCTCATTCAACTTTTCACTAAAGTATGCAATAGGTCTCTGCTCCTGACTCAATACAACCCCTATTGTTGTCCCACTAGCATCAGTTTCAATTTGTAAAGTCTTATCAAAACTTGGTAAAGCCAAAAAAGGTTTTTCAATGATCTTTTTCTTCAACAATTTACAACCCCTATCAGCTGTTTCAGTCCATTTAAATGGTTGTCTACTCTCTTTGAAAGTATCAACTATGGGTGCACAAATCTGGTTGAAACCTCTAATAAATTTACTGTAAAATCTTGCAAGACCATGAAAGTTTATTACCTTATATACACTTATTGGAGTTGGCGAGTCAATAGTTTTATGTACCTTTTCTAGATCCATATTCAATCCTTCTTCAGAGACTACAAATCACAGATATATCAGCTAATTCTTCATGAAACTACACTTCTTCAAATTTATCAGTAACTTTTCCTTCTGCAATTTACTCAAAACCATCTTAAGATGTTTCAAATGCTCCTCTTTAGTCTGACTGTAAATCAGAATGTCATCAAGATAAACAATAAAAAAATTCCCAATGTATCCTTTCAGTACTTCATTCATTAATCTCATGAATGTACCAGGTGCATTTGAGATTCCAAAGGGAATCACTAACCACTCATACAAACCATTATTTGTATTAAATGCAGTCTTCCATTCATCTCCCTCTCTAATCCTTATCTGATGATAGCCACTTTTAAAATCAATTTTTGAAAAGTATCTTAAACCAGATAAACAATCCATCAAATCATCAATTCCAGGAAAGGGAAACCTATACCTGATAGTAATATTGTTGATAGCCCTGGAATCAGTACACATGCACCATCCTCCATCTTTCTTTTGGCTAAGCACTGTCGGTACTGCACATGGACTCAAGATTTCCTTCACCGATCCTTTATCCAAAAATTGATGCACTTGCTTCTTAATTTCTTCATTTTCTTGAGGGGTCAATCTATAAGCTACTTTGTTAGGAAAAATTTCTCCAGGTATTAGATCAATATGATCATTGATACTTCTCACAGGTGGTAATGCATTAGGCAGCTCATCTACTATAATATCAACAAACTCATCAATCATATTTTGAACTTCTTCAGGAATATCATTTAAATTTTTAGAAATAAATATTACCTTTGGCTTACCAATTATAGAAAAATGTAACTCCTCATCTTTCTTAACTCCTTGCAACAATTATTTTCCACTCATCAATAGAATACTAGGTCATGATTCACCTTTAGATGTCTCATCTTTCAAAGGCAACAACATATGTTTCTTCCTATCTTTCTCTAAGAAGTAAGTATTCCTTCTACCATCATGAATGGCCTTCCTGTCATATTTCCAAGGTATTACCAATAGAACATGGCATACATCCATTGGAATTATATCACATAACACCACATCTTTATAGTTACCAATTTGTATTTCCACCTTACATTGCCCATTTACCAAGAGATGATGTCCTTTCTACAACTAGGACACTCTGTAGAGAGTGGGATGTGTTATCCTCTTCAATCCCAAATTCTCTACCATCTATGTGAGGAAACCAAATTATCTGTACTCCCACTTTCTATGACCACTTTGCAACACTTACCTCCTGACTTTCATATAGTCCTGAACAAGTTTTTCCTCTGAGTTGGTTCAATCACTTCCTTTTTTGAATTAACCAAGACCCTTTTCAGCATCAATGACTCTTCTATCTTAGGAGCTTTTGGTTCAGCTGCTACATTTGATGGTTCTTCCATTGTTGTTGCTACATTTACATTCCTATGGGTTCCTTATTTATTCTTAGGATAGTCCCAAGACATATATCTTGATTCTCCACATGTATACATCTTACCTCTCTTCCTCTGCCTCCTCCTCTGAAGCCAAATACTCTACCCCTGGAATCACCTCTTCTTGGTGATTGGATACCTAAACTTTCTCCTTCACTTTTAGTAATCTAGATTCTTCCTCCACTAGGAGATCCTCTGTCACAAATTGTACTTCATCCTCTACTCCTTTGACTTTGCTTCCTTGCAATATTTTCCTTAGCTTTCAAAGATGCTTGATATGAATCCTCAATAGTCCTAAGAGTCAACAGCCCTATCTCATCTTGGATAGCGTATCTAAGACCATTAATATATTTGGCCACCTTCTCCATATATCCTTCTACATTACTAGCCCTGATATTCAGCCTTTAAAATTCCTATATATTCTCCTTAACTGTCATGTCTTTCTGCCTTGGGTTATGTAATTTCTTAAAGAGGTTCAACTTGTAGTCTTTGGGCATAAATTTACTTTTTATTTTATTCACCATCTCATCCCATTGATTAATCTTTGATTTTCCTTTCCTCTATCTGTGTATCTGTAACTCATCCCACCAAATGGTTGCATGTCCCTTTAGTATGGTAGATGCATACCTCACCTTCTTCATGTCTTCAATCTCTTCAAAGTCAAAATATTTATCCATGGTGTTGATCCAGTCCATTATATCATCCACATTCATAATTCCATCATACATAGGGACCTCTACCTTTGGTCGGCTACCATCCTTTGCCAACATTCTAAATATTCTTTCATATTGTGTCTCTTATGCTTCTTCTTCAGAGGATTGAACTCATGCTTCATCACTGATATAACCATATTTAGGATTCACTCTCTGGTTTGAATCCATGCCTTCCATTCTAACGTTCACTCTCTGGATTCACTCTCTGGTTTGACAGTTCCAATTGCACAACGTTAACATGTGGGCTCCTTACATGTGTACCTAAATATCGTAGTGATATCGACAGTCCACAACGATTTTGGAACCCCAACTAGCGCATGATTTATCAGAGAGCTCAATCTTTGCAATGTGAAAAATGCTCGCCCAGATCCTTTTAATCGTGTTTTTTGATCGTCCACCCCGACGAGATAAACGATATTGGATGATTGTGGAACCTCAACCGACACGTTGGTTAATTTCGTCTTCTCTCTCCGCAATGATTCCTAGCCCTTGATCTGGTGCTTGCACATCCAATGGTCATGAATTGATCTGATCATTGACAAGTCATCCAATGAATCGAACAATTCATGTTTGTTGATCTAAGATACAAACAAATCTCGTTCTTCCTTCTATGACGATCGCCTCCTTTGCACATAACTCAACTTCTTCCCTATAGATCGTCTTACGAATGTTCCTTTCAACACTCAGAAGGAATTCTCTCATTTTACCATGGGTTCATAGATCAATATCATTGGGTTAAAATAGAATTCGTAAAAAAGATATTTATGAACCCTATGATAACAACAATATATATACACAGTAATATGAAGGAGAATCAAATCATTCTCTGGTAATTCTATTAAGTTAAACACCTTCAAAATCAATGTTTCATCCTCTTACATCCAACCAAACCAATCAATTGACCAACCCTTTTCTCAATACAATTACATATCTTTAAGCTCGATTGAGCCTTGACCGTTCAACAGCCTGATCACTAAAAATCCTATAATCATCTATAATTAAGAAAATACCAAACCTCCTAGCTAACCGACAGATCATTGATGCCTTCTAGAGGTATTCGAGAGATTTACTACATAAAATAATGAAAATTAGGGAACCAAATCCCTTAGTAAATTTTTTGACCTTTTGGGTCAAAAGAGATCACTTGTTTCAGATGCTCCTGCATCAATGAAACATCTATCCCAACAACAATAAAGATAAAACCTTGATTGTTGCAAATTGGGCATCAACATTTTCAAAAAACCTTTCAAACTTCAATTTTCAAAAGAGTACTTATTCACCAAGCACATGGAATGGATAATTGATTTAAATCGCATCACTTCAAATCATGTGTATACATAATCCATAATTGGATAATGGGGCTCAGAAAGGCCTAAAAATCAAAGTTCTCAGAATGACTTCAAAATGGACGTGTACGTAGACCTCGTCGATACCAACCCAATTCAACTTGAACGGGCTCAAACGAACATTGTATTCTCCAGATATGGCGATCTATTTGTTTTCTCGAATAGGGAAAAAATGATGACTGTACAATCTGTACAATGCCACGTGGCAGCTGGTTGTAGAGGTTGTATAGTCATACAACTGATGTGGCAGGCACAGTTGGAGCTGACGTGGAAACATCTGTAGGTGATGCATGGCACGGTGACTAGGCACACAAAATGATGATGTGTCATACAGGTGGACCAACCCGGGAGTGACACGTGTCACCCTTGCAGTGGTGACATGTGGCACATCCATACAAATGATGTGGCAAGTCGGTACAATTCCTACAACATGTGGCACTTGCGTGGAAAGTACAGGTGGTAGATAATTGGACCATTCAACATTCAACACGTGACATGCTTTCGACAAATGGCGTGGTGCCACGTGGCCCAGACATGGGGTGCCACGTGGCCCAGACATGGGCTGCCACATGACACCCATGGATTGGTTCGTTGGTTATTGCAAAATATTTGAGCACATGAGGTTCGACCGCATGACCTCTCCACTGGGAAAACGTTTTGGCAGGGTTGGGCTAGCCAACTCGCCCACGGGTGTTGCTTACTATAAAAATGGGTTTATTTTTATTTAAATTGCAATATATGTAATGTTCGGGCAGAAAAGGGTTGGGACCTAGCCCCATCCCTCGACAATATAGCCCTTTCAATGCGACCCGTTGAGATATTACTGTTCCCTATGTTATGGCATGCACGGTATTGTGGTGATAGCCCTCAGTTTCGACGCTACAAAAGGTATCTCACCATGTGACCCAGTTCTTCATTGTATAGTGTGGGGATGTTGTTGGTTGGCACCTGGTCGGTCAGGCTAGCCCACTGACCAAGGGAACGCGACCATGGATTTAGATTGAGGGCCCAACAAGATAGCACATAGGAGTGGCCACATGCGCCATCACCATGCGACCAAGAGCGAGATACAAGGGGGTCAGCGTGCCAAGAGGTTAGGCCAAGGCCCCATGGAAAGCACCCATATGACCATGGGCCCGAACGAAGGGGGATGCACCCCAATATATGTGCAAAAGTGGTTTTTAAACCATAGAATATCATTTTTCAATGATTTTTGGCCCTTTTTGGGGGATATTGGGCCATTTTTTAGGCCAGATCTTGGGGGGAAGTTGGGAGACGGTTGCCAACTTCAGATCTATATAAACCAGATATTCTTAGGTCCATAGAAGGAAATTCATAGCATGTTTATGATGAATATTTTCCAAACCAAAGCCATTTTTATGCAGGGAAACTATTGAGGAGTGCACCTTTGCAGGCCATTTCTGGGAGCTCCGGTCATCCGATTTCTGTGTCGTTTCTTTTGTTGGGTTCTAGAGATCTAGTAGAACAAGGCCAGATCAATTTTGTAACCTTTTGGCACTAATGTGTTGCCAGTTTAAATCTTTTAATAGAAATAAGAAAGCTTCACCCACTAAGACAAAGGCCCGGAGACATAGGCGAGATTGCCGAACTCTGTTATCACTTTGGTGTTATATGGTTTGTTATTATTTCTTTTTTTATTTCAAATATTTGTATTGCATATGGCTGTGATATTTATTCTATAATTCTTCCTCTTTCATTCAACTTCCTAAATGGTTAACAAACACATGCATAATAACTTAACCATTGTCATTTAAAAGATCTTTTCGGATCAAGTGGTATCAATGCTAGTTGACGTTTGGATTTGAGTTTTGCATGTTAACTAGGGAAAAGCTACATCGTGGTGAAGGTGAGATTGTTGAAGAGAATCCATTGATTGTATTAAGAAAGAGAACTTCTCAAAGTGAGAAGATGGCATCAGAAGAGGGACTTTCTTAGGATGAGAAAGAGTTTCGAAAAAATTTCTTCGCCATGTCGGAGATGATGAAGGTTTTGTATGATGATTACTTGGAATGAAAGATACCAGCTCTTGGTGAATCTTCAAAGGGAAAAAGTGAAGAAGGAGAGTATCCTCGTCAAATTCCTCCTTCACCTCCATCATCACCTCCTTCTTATCCTTCTTCTTCTAGTTCAATTTCTAAAAGCACCGCAAAGAAACATGTCCATAAACATAAGAATGAAATGCCTATATTAAAACTTGATGTTAAATTTGAATTACCCATGTATGATGGTGAAGTTAATGTAAAGAGACTTGACAATTGGGTCAGACAGATGGAGGTGTATTACAGTGTGCAACAGATCAAGGATGAGGCCACTCAAATCAAGTTGGCATCACTTAGACTTGCAGGCACAACACTCATCTGGTGTAAAAGCAAGTTGCAAAATGGCACACAACAAGTGGGTAATGTATTTACATCATGGAAAAGTAAATACTATCCTTTGGGTTATAAAGATAAAGCGTTAATTGAATGGCAAGATTTAAAACTAAGAAAAGGACAAACATTGCAAGAATACACAGATGGATTTCGTAAAATGGCATTGATATTAAACTTTCCTTTCCATACCCAAAAAACTCTTATGAAGTATATAGGAGGTTTACCTGCACATATTTGAAATATGGTATTCATGTTTAGACCTACTAATCTTGATGAGGTGTCTATTCAAGCAACATACATTGAAGCAAGGAAAACAGGTGTTGGTGTATCAGGGGAATTGTCTTCAAGGAAAGAGGACAAAAGGAAGTGGCATGGAAAAAAGACAAATTCAATGACAAGAAAGGAAGAGAAGAACTCTTGCAAGCATTGCAAGAAAGAGGGGCATGATGAAGACCGTTGTTGGAAATTGCACCTCGAGAAGAGGCAAAAGTGGTTCATGGAAAAGAAAGGGAGGAAAATAGTTGCAGCAACAATACGACCAACAGACTTGGGATCGGATTCAGGTGACGAATATAAAGTCTCATTGGTTGGTATGATAGGTAAAATTGGTGAAGGATTTGATTGGAGAAGTAATTTGTTTCAATTAAGGATCATCATGAGGCACACTAAGGTTGATGCATTGATAGATAATGGATCTCAATCTAACTTGATTTCAAAGGAATTGGTTAAAAGGTTGGGATTAAAAACATAGATACATCATAATCCTTACACACTTAAATGGATGAGAAACAATCATCAATTGCACGTAACAAAGAGGTGCACATTAAAATTTGCAATTTCATATAAGTTTGTAGATGAGGTAACATGTGATGTGGTGCCACTAAGTGAATGTGGAATGGTCTTAGGCAGTCTAGACTTGTATGATCATAAAGAAATCTTTTACAGGGAAAAGAATCAATATCATTTAGCCAAAGCAGGTCAAGAATATTTGGTTCATGCTCATCATGTAAAGGCAAATAAAACTCTTCAAACAATGGAACAATTAAGAAAGGCAGCTCAAGCAAGCAACACACCTATAATTGTTTTAAACCAAGTAATCGATCTTAATAAAGAACATTAGATGATTGTAGAATGGAAAATAAATCACACTTTGCTTTAAGATAAGCTAATGTCATGAAAATATTACAAACATATCATCTCATTTACAGTCATATTTTTTATGCTATCATTAGTAATGTTGTCTACATGGATGATAGTGGCTTCAATAAGATGTGATAGGGTACAAATGGCTAACAATATGTTTTCATTTATCATGATTGTGTTATAGTTTATTTTGATGAGACGGGTGCACAAGACAGAGTTTAAATACAGAGAACAAGCCGGGTGGCCTATCCCGAGCTTGATGACTAGTCAGTAACCTTTTGGGGACCAAAAGGCCCTTAGTGGGGAGGTGTGATCCAGAATTGGATCCAGGAGTTTGATGGAGCTCAGAAAGGCCTAAATATCAAAGTTCTCATAATTGCTTCACAATAGATGTGTACGTAGGCCTCGTCGATATGAACCCAATGCATCTTTAACGGGCTCAAACGGATGTCGCATGCTCTAGATATGGCGATCTGTTCATTTTGTCAAACAGGCAAAACAAATGATGATTGTATAGTCTGTAAAGTGCCACATGGAAACCGATTGTACAGGTCGTACAACTGACGTGGCAGGCACAGTTGCCACTGACATGGCATCATCTGGAAGTGACATGTGGCAGGGTGACTAGGCGTATGGATGGATGACATGTTATATAGGTGGCCCAACCCCAGAGAGACACGTGTCACCCTTGTAGTGGTGACACATGGCACGTCGATACTGATGAAGTGGAATGTCTGTACAATCCGTATGACACATGGCACTTGTGTGGCAAGTATAGGTGGCAAACAAGTGGACCATTCAATGTTCAACACGTGGCATGTTTTTGGAAAATGGCATGGTGCCACGTGGCCCAGACATGGGCTGCCATGTGGAACACATGGATTGGTTCGTTGGTTATTGCAAAATGTTTGAGCCCATGAGTTTCGACCGTGTGACCTTTCCACTAGGAAAATGTTTTGGCAGGGTCGGGCTAGCCAACACGCCCATGGGTGTTGCTTACTATAGCAATGGGTTTATTTGTATTTAAATTGAAATATATGTAATGTTTGGGTGGAAAAGGGTTGGGGCTTAGGCCCATCCCTCAACAATACAACCCTTTCCATGTGACCCATTGACATATGACTGTTCCCTATGTTATGGTGTGCACAATATTGTGGATATAGCCCTCAGTTTTGACACTACAACAAGTATCTTGCCATGTGACCCGGTTCTTCATTGTATAGTGCGAAGATGTTGTTGGTTGGCACTCGGTCGATCGAGCTAGCCCACTGACCAAGGGCGCGCGACTAGGGATTTAGATTGAGGTCCCAACAAGATAGCGTGTAGGTGTGGCCACATGCGCCATCACCATGCGACCAGGAGTGAGATACAAGGGGGCCATCATGCTAGGAGGTTAGCCTAAGGCCCCATGGAAAGCACCCATATGACCATGGGCTCGGACGAAGGGGGTTTCACCCCAATATATGTGCAAAAGTGATTTTTAAACCATAGAATATGATTTTTCAATGATTTTTGGAGTTGTTTTGGAGATTTTTGGCCCTTTTGGGGGGATATTAGGCCCTTTTCGAGGCCATATCTTGGGGGGAAGTTGGGAGATGGTTACTAACTTCAAATCTATATAAACCAGGGCTTCTTGAGGCCATAGGAGTACATTCAAAGCAGGTTTATGCTAAATATTTTCTAAGTCAAAGTCATTTTTATGTAGGGAAGCTATTGAGGAGTGCACCTTTGTGGGCCATTTCTGGGAGCTCCGGTCATCCGATTTCAGTGTCATTTATTTTGTTGGGTTCTAGATATCTAGTAGAACAAGACTAAATCAGTTTTGTAATCTTTTGTCACTTTTGTAATTCCATTTTAAATCTTTGAACATAAATAAGAAAGCCTCACTCACTAAGACAAAGGCCCGAAGACATAGGCGAGATTGACGAACTCTGTTATCACTTTGGTGTTCTATGGTTTGTTTTTCTTTCTTGATTTATTTCAGATCTGTATATGTGCATATGGCTGTGATATTTCTTCTATAATTCTGGCTCTTTCATTCAACTTCCTAAATAGTTAACAAACACATGCATAATAACTCAACCATTGTCATTTAAAATATCTTTTCGGATCAATACAAGGGTGAGGTTTTTAGATGGAGGATTTTGTTTAAATTTCATACTGAGAAAATATTGTACCATGTATCATACTAATGTACTATGGGGTTCATAACTTTGTATGAAAAATAAAAATCATTTACAATTATAAAAATATAAGTTAAAAATAAAAAATAAAAAATAAAAAATAAAATATGAAATTGAAAACAAGAACATTATATGTCATTTGATAAAGGTTCAATGAAATATATATAGGCACCAAGTCCTCACCTTCCATTGAAGAGGTCTAGATAATTCACCCCTGTAAGCTGGAGCTCCATGAAAACCTAAAAAATTAGGAAAGTATCCTAAGTTTTAAAATACTTTAAACGAGGGTTTTTAGAACATCTCAACCAAGATCATTCATTACTTAAACATCAATTATGCTTTTAGGTTCTCGACCAATATTTTTCGTTCATTAAAATTTTAATCCAATAATCAAGAAATTAAAACCTCGATCTATATTATTCTTCGATCAAGTATTTATAAATACCATTTTTGCATGCCCTACTTTCCAAAAAAGTGTGACCCAACTTCATCTATCCAATCATTGGTGCAAAAAATGGTTTACTATACGTGCCACACTATGTAGTGTTATGAGAAGGAATAGTCACATTATTTACCAATGCTACATGTTAATACATAGACATTATTATTTAGAAGGCATAGTGCTATCGTGTTAAGGTGGCACATTGCTATACCAAATTTTTATTTTCATATAACATGAGGTCCGTCATCGTGCAATATTAATTCTTTTATCAATGATATTGTGCATGACTAAGCACACGATGGATGTTGCTCTTGTATCCAATTGATGCATCGGATTTTGTACTATATGTTCCATGTTGTTTGGTGCTTTGAGGAGGCATAATCACACCATGTACTAGTGCTACATGCTAATACATGTGCAATGGTATTTAGACACACTAGTGCATTGATAATATTTTTCAAAATTTATAGGACTAGTTGGTACTTTAATAAAATAATGAGTGCACTATATACGGTGCATTTATACATTGTTAGAGAAACGTATATAGTGTTCTTAATAAATAGGTTCAAGGAGAATGTAAACAAGTAAAATAACATCATCGATTTGTTTTATTTTTTTTTATACATTTTATATATCAAATTTAAAATTCAATATTAAATTAATATTATAAATGGTGATTTCATATGTATTTTTATTTTACATCTATATTTTCCTAATAATATTTGTATGTGGATCACGAAAACCACATCAACAAAAGGTTGAATATATAACTATGTTTGTATATGGGAATCTAAGGAGAGGGAGAGAATTTTGTTTCCTCATCCTATTACTACATAGAATTTCTTAGGATCCTCACATTCTTGATCTTGTATAGTGTATTTATGCAGAGATGGATTAGTTGTGTTAAAACATATTATTAAGGTTGAATATATAACTATGTTTGTATATGGGAATTTAAGGAGAGGGAGAGAATTTTGTTTCCTCATCCTATTACTACATAGAATTTCTTAGGATCCTTACATTCTTGATCTTGTATAGTGTATTTATGCAGAGATGGATTAGTTGTGTTAAAACATATTATTGATACTAGTTGAGATATATAATATTGTCATGATCTTTTGATTATTATTTTTACATAATTTTTGTTTTATTTAATACATGTATAATTGATTATAATATTTTTTTTAAATTTCTTAATTTTTGTTTATTATTTTAAATATATTTGATCATATGATGTTCATGGGAATTATCCCCAACTTAATGTATATATAGTTTATGTGAATGAGTCATCTTAGGAGTGTATCCTTGGCTTGCATGAGAGATCAAAACTTTATTTTTCTCACTAGGTCACAAATTAGTTGTGTAGTTTGATAGATGGATTTAGAGTCTAGTATATTTGACCTAGAAATAACATTGAATTCTCTCCACAAGTGAATATTTTTTAACTAACTCATGATTAATGTTTACATGTTTATAATCACTTGATTAAAGGTTATTCTCCCATCAAAATTTGTGGCCAATCTCATTTTTTAAAAAAAAATCCCAACTGAAATATGTAGTTAGAGTTCTTTGTCCCCAAGGCACCCTTTTTAGTTAAAAAATTAATGAATTATTATTTATTCAAAATCAATTTTTTTCTCCTCCTACCTCTATCTCAATAAATTGAACATCAAAGTATTTTAAACTCCATGTATCGGGAGTATTAGGACTGAGCTATATAATTCAATTTCATTTGCTAAAAGATTTTTAAGCTCTAAATAATATATTTTATATTGTAATAAATTGAACATCAAAATATTTTAGGCTCCATGTATTGGGACTGAGCTAGAGAATGCAATTTCATTTGCTAAAGGATTTTTAAGCTCTAAATAATATATTTTATAATGTACTATTGTGTTTTGGATCACTTCATTTTGATATACTTCCATTACAAAGAAATGACAATAAATCAAAGGATCTGTCATATAGCATAAGAGGACGGAATGTTCAAAAGATGTTGCATCGAATCTAGATTCATTCACTTCAAGTAGGTGGATTATACCATAGAGATTGAGAGAATAGTGTTTTCAACTTCTACCATGGAAAAGTGAAGGTACTAAATTAGAGGAATTAATTTATAGCATGAGATGAGGGAATGTTCCAAAAACATTGCATAAAATCTAGATCCATTCTCATCAGAAAAGTACAGTTAGTCTTTTTAGGTTTATAAAAGTAAAAAATAAAAGATGATTTGTGAATGATATTATTTTTGTTTTATGTTTTATTTTAATAATTTATGTAATCCTTATTAATCTGATGTATCATAATGAAACCTTAAAATATATTATACAACTTGATTTAAATTAACAAAAACATAATTTAGATTTAAAAATAAAGTGTTGCATCAAATAAGGTGGTTCATGACAATATATGTTGGGCCATACAATAGTTTTAATGAAGAAAAATAATGTGTCTAGCTAAAGTCATTATTCTTGTCTAAAAAATCTATGTGGCATATTGTCCAAATTAATCTCCAAATGCCCACAATAAATTTGACAATTAAGCAAATACAACGGTGCTCTATTTTAAAGAAATGCACACTTAGGCCTCATTTAAACTCTAATTTTTTATTTTAAAGTTAGCAAGTATTCCTTACATCATTCATCATACTACTACATTTATAGGTTTCCAATTTTAAGCTAAAATGTTGCCACAAATGAAAAAAAAAATCCCAATACTACCAAATTTCAAAGTGCAAATCAAAATTTAATAATTAACATAAATGCACATAGGTAATAAAAAATTACATGCTAGAAGGAAAAAAACATATTCTAAGATGAAGTGAGTCAAATTCTTAACAATACCAACATTTTTTAGTTTTCCAAAAGTAACTCCATATCCAAGATCTAAGTTCATCAAAATAGGTTTTTTTATATGATTTTTCACTTTTCATAAAATGCAATTATTCATTACTAAAGTGCATGATGAGTTTTCTAAGAAATCAAATGATGTTTTGAAAATTGCCATGCATTCTTCATGATATAACACATTGTTGTAGCACTTCATTTCTTACCTTATATTTACTACTCATATCAATTAGTGAAAAGTGTGGCTAAATTATGATGCGTTATGTCATTCATCCATGTGTCTTATTCATTGATTAATATATTATATATAATATAGAACACAAGCCCTTGTAGCTAAAATTTGTGGCACAAGGAGTTTCTATAGCTACATAACTTGAAGAACAACTCGTGCAAAATATGGTTTAAATATGTTTTTGGAAAAGATATTTCTTTTAGATATTGGGGAGAAGAATTGTTACACATTATTTTGGTCACTCTGATGATGACCCCATAGGCATGTGTTCAGGCTTCCAAAACAATCTTTCGCATGAGGAAAATGACTGAGTTTCTTCCCCTACAAGACACATTTTTAGAATGACGTCGTAGGCTGACAGTGGTACACATTGTGGAAATCAAGGATTTCTGCAGGCTGCTCTATGCCTGGCCTACGAGATTTCCACATGTTGTTATATAGGCAGGGTGTGTCGGCTCTTGAAGCTAAGGAAAGGAATAAGTTTCACGAAGCTTATAGAAAAATAATCTTCTAGAATGTTAGGTGGTGTCCGTATGGTTGTGATCTCACTCGATTTTCTGATTTGGTGGGATCATCCTCATCCTAGTAACCACTTCATCTTCTCCTATATAATAATGGATTTCTCATGGAAAAGGTTAAGCAAGGTCAAGCAAGATTGAGCAAAGAATAGGCTGAAGACTGTGTGAATAATCCTAATACAATTGATGCTTGAGGCCTCCATTTGTCCATCAAGCTTTGTGGATAATATTCATGCAAATTCAAAGCAAATGTATGTGTGTGTTGGAACAAAGGACCACCGAAAGGGAACTTGCGACATCAAGGCACTCTGGTTGTATCTTCCACTTTTACTTAATATGATACAACGACATGTCTCTTTCCCATAAAATCATTAKTATTTTATTACATGACTCCTTGATCACATGTTTAGTTTTCCATTGAATCTATAATTGTTGTTTTAACTTAKGTTTGTTTGTGTCATTGCATATCTAATCTCACAAGAGCATCGAAGCGAAGCAGGGACAACAGAGATATAAGGAAGCGATATATAAAGGTATTCCATACACTCCTTCTTTGATGATAAATTAAATGGTAGAAATCTAGGGAAAGCATCATGTCATGTCTTGTTTTGTTCTAGATCGAGGTGGATCTAGAGAGATTAGTTTATTTCCACATTCACCGATTTATTCAATATCAAAATTGGTGACTCCACTGGGGAGATGACTTGATTGTGGTTTTTTGTTGGCCATTTGCTCTTTACCTATTCTTTTCATTTGAAATCAGTCTCTGAGTCTGTGGGAGATCCATTTAGACTCTCTGGATTTAAAAATCCACTTATATTCTTTGCCCTTTTCTTAGAATTTCTTTGATTTACAAACACCTCTGCACTRTATTGTTGGGCCCCAACAACTCCCCCTAAAGTTTTACAAAATTTAAAGGGCCCCCATTAGAATCTTGATAATTATGATGAGCTACAGAATCAACATTTTCAAATAGTTCCATACCTTGGCTTGTTTTGAGACAAACTTAAGACATTCACTATAGTATGAGACATTCATTACAAGAGTATATGTTAAAATTTAGAAACGAGCATAAAAATCTCAATTTAAACAAAAACGTTAATTTTTATCAACTGTTTACTTTCGTTTAAATTATGATTATGTGTTCTTTCTTTTTCTCATTAGCAAGTATGACTATTTTTAATAATGTGTTCAATACTTCATCAAATAATGTCTTGGTTGGTTTCTCATTTTCATAAAATCATTTGGTGATATTAATTAATTAAATTCTTTTTTTCATTTTGCATCTCATAATAATAATAATAATAATAATAATAAAAGAATTATCTATCATTTGTTTGATTTTGTGAAAAACCAAAATTAATATTTTTCTCTTCTCCATTAACTTGAAGCTTCTAGAATTTTAAGAACATATCTGAAAGGAAATTATAAACAATGTTTGTTTAGAACTTATAGTTAGTTTAAATTCATTTTTTATTTTATTGTTCTAGATTTTGTTTTATTCACAATTTTTAGGTTATTAATTTAGGTTTCTTTTTATTTCACAGGTTTCTATTATCCGTTATTTGGTATGCATCTGATCATGGCTTGATTTTATTATCCAAATACATTCCAGATGATTGATCAAAAAATAATATTGGATTGCGACAAACAATTTTATGAGCAACAACAGATAAAATTTGGAAAGGCGTCAAGATCAGACAGGCGATTTTGTAGGACTGATTGCAGCCAAACTGTGAGGAATTTGAAGAAACAATTGAAAACCCATTTCCCAAATGGACCCGTTTACCTTCCTCTTAGAAATGTTCCCAAAAAAATGAACGATTTGAGAGATATTTGTGTCTCTTTATGAGACAAATATCAGGTGGTGGAAATTAATAGTGACGCCTAGACTGTTCATTCATTGTATAAATATATAAGAAAGATCAAAGCCATGAGATCCAAGAATTGGAGAGGAGGATTTTTATCCTTTCTCTTTTGTATATTATTTATTTTGTAAGATTTTATTCTTTTCAAATGGAGTAATGGATGGTTGGAATTTTGGGAGAATGGACGGGTATTTTTGAAGACGAATATGAAATTCCAAATTGCTTAATGGCTTTTGTCCTATGAGTAAAATAGTTTTATTTTCATTATAATATCTTCATATTCTTTGAATAATTGATTATGCATTGATTTACATTAGCTTTACTCTATTTTATCAATACATGGTTAATTGCTATCATTTATGTATTATTTTTATTTTTTTTTATCTTTAAGAGTTTAGTATCTTAAAAATTCTTCCAGGACTGCAATATGAGCATGTGATTTTGAGAAAGAATATGGGAAAGAAATTCATCTTTGGCTTTAGACCTGTGTGATGTTTAATCCATTTCGTTCTTTCATTACTGTTGTATAATGAGAATGTTATTATGGTTGATTTTAGCTTTAGCCTGTCATCATATGGTGTTTTCATATTGTTAAATGTTATATGTTGTCCATAATTTCTTATTCCATTTTGTATGTGTGATTGTTCTATCATTTGATCATTTTTGAATTTATTCTTAATGTTAAATGTTGGATAATATCAATATTCAGATCTGAGTTTTCTCTCATTCTTAAATATTGATTATCTTAAGATCACATGATTTTTTATTAGATGTCTTTCTGTTGTTATTAATTTACTCCAATATCAAATACTTCTTTGAATGTATTATGGAAGTGCTAGTATTGTTCTGTTATAGGTTTCCCTTAACAACAGTACAAACAGGAGCTCATACAACACAGGAAGATAAAATTAGTTGACTAATTAGTTAAAGGTTAGTAGATGCATTATTTTCTTTTATTTAAAGTTGTTTATGAATAAAACAATGATTACATTAATTATCTTTGACTGTTTTTGTGTCACTGTTTCAATCGTATTCATTTAGTATTTATTCGTTTAATATCTTTAAAAAAAAAATAAGTGTTGTTCATATTTGATTCAGAAACTTTATCAAACAATCATTTTCGCAAGATTTCATGCAAACCTTGTAAATTGTATATAAATTGTTCATAATCATTTGTATATTCACATTCTTAGATAAATATTTGTAATTACTGTGTCGATTGTTAGAATCTTTTCTTTAGTTAGTTTATTTCATGTTTCTATCTTTAGGACCCTAGTTGGCAAACAGAGCCATTAAACCCGTCAGAATAGGTTACACCAAACAGCTTGGGTTATTTAGACAACCCTGGACCAGATCTATTCTTCCAGTTGACAGCATATAAAATTTGTCCATCAACAAATGATGCTAGAAGGAGGGCCTGAATACAATTGATAGCACATGGAGGTCGCAAAACTCCACCTCCACACACTCACTCTCCCGTAGTAACATGTAGTCACTTAGACAACAACGCTACTTCTGAAACAACTACCCCGAACAAAAATCCCTAGATTCTCATTGATCCGATAACACCAAATCCTCAAGGGACCAACGTATAAGAAATCGTTCGTCAGTCACTCTTAAGGACACATAGTGATTTGGCCTGTATCAGACAACCTAGTAGGCCTCTCAATCAACCTTTAGATTTCTCGGATATCTGAGAGCAACTTGAAGGAACTCATCTACGTTTATATCCTTTAGGAGATAATACCACAGATCTTGACCACACCCCTACTCTTGTAGCTGGAGGATCTGGTATTCCACCTTATCCACCTCATTCATCTCCTTCCTCTTCAGGAGGAGAGTCATTTGACGAAGGCAGTTCTTCATCTGAACCATCTCAGCCTTCGACATGACCTACACCCATGGAAAACCAAAACAAGTCAGCTAGACCTTGGCTCGATCAATATGTTTTGGTTGTACCTGGATCGTAACACCCTTTATCAAAACACCCGAAGAAATGGTTACCTAACTTCAATCCAAATTCTAAGCAAATCGTCGAGGATCACATAAAGAAATTCATGCTAGCCATTAGACTTCGAAGTGTAGAACATGAAGATGTAGTATGTAGACTTTTTCCTTACACGTTTGAGGGAAACACCTCTACATGGTATTTCTCCCAACAACCTCACACCATTGTATCTTGGGATAGATTCGAGACCTGTTTCCTAGAGAAGTTCAAAGATGATAAAAATATGGAAGTATTAGTCATGGAACTCTCCAGCTTAAGGATGAACCCTAAGGAGAAAGTAAAATATTTTAAGCAAAGGTTCCTCACATTAAAATATTGAATCTCCACTGATTCAATGCCCGAACAAAACCTTATTGTAGCATATTACATTAAAGATCTACACAATAATATAACAATTTAGGTTAAAAGGTCTAAGAATTCAACATTGTTGGAAGCCTTCGAGGAGGCGAGTCAAATCGAAAAAGATATTTTGAGCTTGAAATATAATCTTAGTAATGAGGAAGAAATAAGCCCATCTTCTAAGAAGAAAATATAAATTCTTCCTAGGCCTCCCCAAACTAAAACCCAATCAAAAACCTCAAACTTAGAAATTTTGCAAAAGGTCATCCAAAAATTATCGAATCAAGTCGTAGACTTGAGGAGATCAGCTGAAGAAGCATCTTCGAGCAAGGGAAGTTACAAAACTCCTTTCAGAAAACCTGTTCCCCCAAACCAACCAAATCTGACCCCTGAGGGTATGCATTTTGAAAGCTTGCAATACACTCTATAGACTATCCTTGAAGCACATGATGACTTAGTCCCCCCTGAGAATTCTGAAGACGTGGTAGAAGAATAAATAGTTGAAGAATATGAGTCATCTCCCAATGTCTTCGGACATTTTTCCGATAATATTTTTCAAGCCAATTTTGAAACTGTCCATCCTTACAACACCAGAAGAAAAACTTGGAGTAAATCCTCTTCCGAAATAAGTATTAATGTGCCTCCGAAACAATTTAAACAAGCTGAAATGAAACAAAATATAGAAGCCCCAAGTTTAGAGTATGATTTGATTGAATACCTAAAGAAACTTAGAGCTGATATTTTTGTGTGCGAACTTTTGAAATTCCCTCTTCTTCTACAGAAAATGCTTCAGAACATCGCAGAAAAATAGTAAAAACAACAACTTGAACAACAAGAAAATTGCAGAAATCAATTCTAAAACAACTCAAAAGATCCCTGCTAAAACAACACCTAAACCCCATGATAAAAGGGATTTCACTGAAAAAACTGTATCCAATGTAGATAAAGTAATTTTAGGGACAGCGACTAAAAATCAGCAGAATTCTATTGTTAATTCTATTGTACCACCTTTTTTATTAAATTTTGAAATTTTCAATAGAAATGTACATAATTGCATGGTAGATTCTGGCGCATCATCAAATGTGATGCTCTTGTCTGTTTGCCAAAAAATCAATGCTGAAGTTCAACCTTCTAGTCTTAAAATCATTCATCTCGATTGGACGAATGTTAAGGTAATTGGTGAACTAAAGAACATGCTCATTAGGCTATCTTCTAATCCTAAGGTTCACCAAATTATTGATGTCATTGTTGTTGACATACCTGAAGTTTATGGTTTATTCTTAAGCAGGGATTGGTCCGAACAGCTACATGGATACTTTGCAACATATTGGTCTCATTTGTGGCTGCCATAAAATGGATAGCCAAACAAAATTAGGGTTAACCGTGAATGTTACCTCAAGCACATTGTGACAGATTTGAATGATGCTAATGAATCATTTACTATTTCCACTAATTCACTTGAAATACAGGGAATGAACACCTTCTTCAGTAACTTCATAGACGAAACCTTCCCCATCACCTATCCGAAACAACAGTCGGATATCATGACATGTACTCAGTCAGCATCTTTACCAAATGTGCCAAACACTGCTGACGAAGCTCATATATGGTCACTTTACTTCTATAGATCCAAATCCAAAGAAGGAGTTGGTGCAGGATGTGTACTCATCAACTCGACAGGTAATAAAATTTTTATTTCTTGTTGATTAGAGTTTGAATGTACCAACAACACGTCCGAGTACGAGGCACTTTTGCAAGGACTCAGGAAAGCGGTAGATATGAACATAAAGAACTTAATAGTATTCGATGATTCGAAAATTCTGGTCAGGCAGGTAAGAAATTTCATACATTGCCTATCACCACACCTAAAAAGTTACCAAACTGAGGTATGGAATCTAATGCACAAGTTTTCCGCATTTAACATCAATTACATTCCTAGATTAAACAATTTTGTGGATGATTTATTAGCTAACGTCGCTTCCAAACATTTTTCTGCAGAAGGTCTTTGTCCAAATGCATTTTCAATTGAGTTATTGTTCAGACCATCAATCCTAGACAACGTCACTAATTGGAGATTGTTTGATGATGATCAACAGATCATCTATTTTTTGCACATGGATGACACCTTCCAAGGTGCAGTTATTGATGAAGGCACTCACGATGGAAATCTCCACAATTTCATAGTAATATCAATGCTGAGGTCTCCCGAATTAACATCTGATCTAGTAAATTCTATTCTTAAATCTTTGGTAATACTAGAGAAGTTTTAAGATTTGCATGATAAATTCAGAAAATCGGTAAATTGTAAAACAAATAGTTCTTCCTTGACTCATGAAAAGGTAAATCTAGGGACTAAAGATAATCCACAATATATCAATCTAGGAATAGGATGTTTCGAGCAAGAGAAACCCTCTTTTATAAAACTGTTTAGAGAATTCAAGGATGTCTTTGCTTGGACATACGATGATTTAAAAACTTTTGACCCTAATATAATACAACATATCATCACCATGAAACCCTAGACTCAACCTTTTCAGCAGAAGCTGAGAAAGATGCACCCTAAGATGGAACCAACAGTCAAGAAATAACTAAATAAATTATTGAATGAAAATATAATCTTCCCAGTAAGACACACACAATGGGTGTCTAATCCGGTTCCTGTTAGAAAGAAAAGTGGCGAAATTCGAATCTATGTCGATTTTCGAAACTTGAACCGAGCGTCTGACAAAGACAATTATCTTGTTCCTCCAATGGAACAAATTCTTCAGTAGGTATCTGATTTCGAAAGACTATCACTTCTAGACAGTTTTCCGGGATACAACCAGGTCCTCATGTCTCCTCTAGACCAGTGAAAAAACACTTTTCATACCCCATGGGGTACTTACGCCTACAGGAAAATGCCTTTTGGGCTTATAAATTTCAGGGCCACTTTTCAAAGAGCAATGGATATTGTTTTTCATGGAATGATAAATCAATATGTAGTGGTCTATCTTGATGACGTTACTGTTTTCTCCAAAAACAAGAAAGATCACTTGTCTCACCTTAGGTCTGTCCTAGAAAGATGTCGCAAGTACGACATATCTCTCAACCCTAAGAAGTCTATCTTTGCAGTGGAACAAGGAAAATTTCTCAGATTCATAGTATCTAGTGATGGGATGATCATCGATCCCGAAAGAACTCAAGCCATTGCCAAACTTCCTCCCTCCTCTTCCAAAAAATCTATGCAATCTTTTTTAGGCCAAATCAATTTTGTCAGAAGGTTTATCCCAAGTTTCTCATAAATGGTAAGGCCATTGCAAAACTTAATTAAAAAATATGTTCAGTATCATTGGGGACCACAGGAAAATCAAGCTTTTGATTCCATCAAAAAAGCCATAGTGGAATCCCCTTCCTTGATGAGTCTTGATTTCTCACAATATTTCACTCTTTATACTTTCGCCTTTGACTAATCTTATGTTGTTGTGTTGACCCAAAAGAACTTTGAAAGCAATGAAATCCCCATTTCCTTCATGATCTCAGTCTTCAAAGGAGCAGAGCTTAACTACCCGGCTATAGATCAACATGTTTATGCAATTTTCAAAGCAGTGAAACATTTCCGATCATATTCGCTGAAATCAAGAACTAAAGTCGTTGTGCCTTATCCTGCTGTCAGAAACTTGTTAGTATAAAAGGAATTGGGTGAAAAACGGGCAAATTGGATGACATCGTTACAAGAGTATGACCTCGAAATTACCCCTGCACAAATTGTCAGAGGTCAAGGTCTATGCAAACTAGTGGTTGATTTAGTTGAAGAGCGACAGAGTCAAATTAATGTCTTAACTGTAAATCAACATAGTGAAAATAAGATATGTTGTACACAAGTTGTTAATTCTTGGTTTGATGATATTATGTTTTATCTAACACACAGTCTACTCCTCGCTATCTCGATCCAAAAAAAAGAAGAGCATTAAGACTAAAATATGCACCTTTCCAGCTGGTAAATGACATATTATTCCGTAAAAAAATTGATAATGTCTTCATGCGTTGTTTGGAAAGAGATGAAGCAGAGAAAGTATTATCTAAACTGCATGCAGGTGAAGATGGTGGGCACTTCGTTGGAGACACCACTACTCACAAAGTATTAAGAGTTGGGTACTATTGGCCCATGTTGTTCAAAGATGGCCATACACTATGTTGTAAATATATAATATGCCAAAAAGCTATTGGACGAGTACAAAAGGCAACATTCCCTTTGTAGCCTATTTGGTAGATTCACCTTTTCAGCAGTGGGGTCTTGACATCATAGGGTCGATTAAACCCACTTCATCACAGCAGCATAAATACATCATTACAACAACGGATTATTTTACCAGATGGTCCGAGGTTGCACCACTAAAAGTAGTAAACACTAATCAGGTAATATATTTCCTTAACTCAAACATTATTACTAGATTCGATATTCCCGAGTGTTTGGTCTTCGATAATGCTTCCTACTTTTCATCCCTCGATATGAGTGTTTTTTCTTTAGAAAAAGGGATCAAATTGAAATATTTTGTCAGTTATTACCCCCAAGGAAATGGCTTAGCAAAATCGACAAACAAAAACTTGATCAAGATCATCAAGAGGACAATTTCTGAAAACCACAAGAACTGGCACAACACGCTTTTTAATGCACTCTGGGCTAATAGGGTGACTCTGAAAACCTCTGTTGGTAATTCTCCTTTCTTTCTCATCTATGGAAGAGAAGCAATTCTCCCTCCTCATGTTCTGCTTCCCTCTCTGCAATTATCGCAGAAAGTTCAGGAAGAGGATTGTCCTCCTCTTGAAAGTTGAATTAATGCTTAGTTGAAACTAGAGGAAGTAAGAGCACAAGCAAAAGAGAGACTGGATGAACATTAACATATTGTGAAAAGTTGGTTTGATTCAAACTCTTCTTTGGATAGAAACTTCGAGATAGGAGATTTGGTTCTCAAATGGGATAAACCTCATGAAGGGAAAGGAGAACACCCCAAGTTCCAGAACCTATGGTTGGGTCTCTTCGTAATCGCTAAAAAACTAGGTCCCATCTCTTTCCACCTACAGAATTTAGAGGGATAGCTAGACACCTTCCCGGTGAATGGCCAAGCTCTCAAGAGGTATTTTTCGTGATAATTCTCGATCCAACTTTTGTACATATTTTTCTGTTTTTATTTATTTTTATTTTCTGATTTTGGTTCTTTTCATTTTGTTTGTTTTTGCTGCTTCCTGGTTAAACTTACGCCTGCGTCACTTTTAGTTCATCGAGAGAAACCAGAATGTGTCATTATGAAGAAATTGTTAAGGTTTTTTCAAAAGCATAAATGTTGTGAATTGTTGGAACATAGACTGGCTAAAGAAAACTTTATGTTCGAAGCAGGTTTCTTGGTCTCACTTTATAATTATGAGCAAACACAACCATGTTTAAATCTTTTTACATTGTCCCTGTTTTTGAAGAAAGAAACTCAACTATGCCTTCCTTGTAAGTTTTAAACCTGTGAAGTAAAACAATGCATATAGATTCTTAAGCAATACAGAAATGAATCAATGGCTCATACACAGAGTACACAGAGATTTTTACCAAAAACCCTCAACCGGGAAAACCTTTCTTATTTTCATTATATCGAATTTCACAATTCGCCATACAATATATACAATGTTTTTAGGTATTCCGTAGATACCAAAACCCTAATCCCCTAATCCAGGATTAATTTACAAATCAGCTAAAAATAGCAAAATCCGCTAAAAATAGCAAAAACCGCCCAATTGTCAGACGCAGTTGTCGTATCTGACGCACCCACACACACACACATGCAAAGAATATAACACACACCCAACATTCCTGTCCTTGAAAAATTAGTTTCATCAAAAAACTAATTTCAGATCATAATGAAGTTTATCAAGCACAAAAGTTCAAGGCTAGAAAATAATAAGTGTTCTAAACACTGAAATTTTTCAGCATCGCCCCGCTCTTCTGAATATCTTTAAATTTATATTATATTGTAAATAATTTCTCAAGAGTTGTGGGAAGTGTTTGTAAACCGACTAGGATACTGAACAGGACTACTGGCAGTGGGTAAATGCATGCATGATGCCAAGACAACTTTTCCAGGGTACTGAACAGGCTTGTTGGTTATTATCAGGTTCAAGAAAATTATCAGGTATAATTTTTTATATTGGCCTTAAGTATCCTTCATTTTGAATTGAAATTTATTCGATAGGGAAGAGGCATCAGAGTGGGTTAATTGACATCCCTATCGAGGCTATGGACATCTACTGGTAGCAGTGGCCCTGTCAACAGTATTGAAGCCATTGACTTGAACATCGTTTCTCTCGTAGTTAAAATTTTCCAAAGGATTTCATTTGAACATGAAGATATTTGAAGTTGGACTATGTAATGATTGTTGAGATGCTTGATGTCCTTCAACTATGATTTGATCTGTAATCATTCTAAGCAGTCCTGACATGAACTCGTCAGTGATGCAGAGATAACTACTTCTCCCATAAAGTCATCATTGTTGGCAGCTCTACATTTGTTTTGTGCTTTTAATGTGACAAATGACAATCCCTGTAGCTGCCTAGGCCTCATCTTGTAAATATTGTTATTTGAAGGTGACTAGTCGGTTGTAAAAATGATGTTCTGATTCTTCATTTCACGTTTTCATGCTTGATTCATGACTGTAAGCATGAATCAAGCAAATTGAAACTCAAGTTGCATTTTGATTTTTATCTAAGACTTGGTCTCAAGGATTCAATGGGATTAATCTTTTTCATTTTAAATGAGCTTGTCATATACCAATGAAACACCTATGATGAATTTCTATTTGGTGGTATGCTTATCTCTTTTAAAAATATATACCAATTTTTTGCTTAATATTTGGTTTATGAAAACGTATCCATATCCTAGCCTTTGCAATTTGAATGTACCCTTTTCGTATCATAGAATTTAACCGCATTGGGATAGTGTCTTGTACGTCGCGTTGCCTGGCAAAAAAGAGTTGACAGGCCACTCATTTCGAGTTAAGAGTCTGAGCAGTGGATGTACTCAAATAATTCATGACAAGGAGTGTTTAAACCCCATAACCGAGACCTCTGTATGTTTGTTTTGATAGCATGGGGTCTCTGTTTATTTTCTTTTCATGGGATCCGTTCAGACTTATCCCTCCTACCTCTATCATCTAAAACCACAGTGAAATCTGCTTTCCCTCTGTTTCCATCCATTCAAACCCTTATGGCCCCCGTCGTCCGAGTTGAGACGAATGGCTCCCAAACTTTGCTACTATGTGATGACGCGAGTGAAGACATTAAAAGTCAGTGTTGGGTTGTGTTTCTCAGGAAATTCCAGGGTTATAACTTACAAGTGGCCCAAGATTTATCCCTTACATTCGACGGATGCAAATCCAAAGTGGGCGATATTCAACTGGAAATCACATAGGAATTTCTGAGTGAGGCAACAGACCTCCCCCTCACCGGCCAAAAATGGTTTAAAAATTCAAAGCTGGATGAGGTACCATGGAGTCTCTTCGTCACCTCCCCAAAATTTCAATGCTATGACAAAGGTATGCCACTCTCTTTGTTGAAGGATAGATGGCATGGTTTATGGGAAGTGTTAATAAAATTTGTTACTTGTGAAGGTCGCTATGGCCTCGTCTTCCTATACCACATAAGGTTACTCATGTATTTTATCGGTTTCCAATTAAACATGCCATTTTACTTATTAAGGAGCTTGTATAAAATGTCAAAGAGATATAAAAGACAGAAATTGGATTCCATCTTATTTCACCATGGGTTGATTAAGTTACTGTTAGTCCATCATATGAAACTACTTGGTGACGATTGGGATTCTTTCATAACTCACAATGGTTTTGTTATAGTAAACCCTATAGAGACTCTGATGGTTTATAAACCTATGCTAGAGAAGTCTCTTTTTCCCTCCAGTGATAGGCCAGTTTTCTTCTATGAAAACCCTTGTGAAAGGGCTATGCCCAATCAGTCTATGTGTGAAAAGTAGGACGTCAGCTCCAAGATTGTTAAAATTCCTAAGTGTGAACAAGTCGTCGACCCTAACCTCAACATCAAATCCACTAGTGGAAACCCTTCCAAACAGTCAAAGAAAAATTGAGACATGCGAGGGTTTAATAACAAGAGGGATGGGAGAATAATTTCGAGGAGCCTACGAAATAGATCAAAAGCTCATGTGAGCTCGATCGAATCGATCGAGGTCCATGAGAGCTCTGATTCTGAGATTGAAAAATTCTTGGCAGTTGAAGACCCAAATCACTCTAAACTGGAGCTCAGTCAAGCTTTCGATTATGTGATTAACTTGCCACCATGTCTGAAGCACAACAATGATTTTCCAGGAATTAAATTCGGTGAAAAACCAATAGTGGATAGTGGTAGTGTTTTAACACGCAGTCATGCACTTCCTCAACAATTTTCCCCTGCTATAAATTGTGAAGTGTGTTTACATTGGATAGGTCTGTATTACACAGACATTCTCATCCTTCAAGAAAATATCAAGGCTCTTACAGCTCAAAACCGCTCATTGACAATTGAAAACCGCGAGCTCAATATCAATGCACAAAGGCAAGGAAAACTCTTGAAAAGGACTGGCAATATCATAATAAAAAACGTCGATAGTGTCGAGGCTGTGATCAACTCTGAAATTTTGTGATTCGAATTTGGTTTTCAGTTGAATGGTAATTAATTGGTTTTTATATTATTTGTGCTTTTATTGTTATTTTTCTAATTAATATAGAGTGATTTAGATTTATGTTGTCAATAATAAGACTGGCTACAGAATCAAGAGATTTTGTAGCCAAGTCAATTCTCATATAAAACTTGGAAAATGTTAGTTAAATAAACATTTAATTTTCTTATTTCGTTTTCTTTGAGGATAGGATGTATCTTGTGGTGATATCATAAGATGGAGCATTGTTGGACTTAGTTAATTAGTCACTTCTTTTGGCTTATTCTGGCTTAGTTTGATATTGAGTGGCTTTTTTAGACCCTCTATCTTTTAACTTTTAAATGCTTTTGAGATATGATCCTATCTTAGAACATAAGATGCTTAGCTTACCTGAAATCTTTAAATACTCCATATTTTGTAATTGGAGACATCTTGGCTAAGAGAAAAAGATAGACGATTAATTCCAAAACTTAATGAAATAGCATTCATGCATTTTGGCTTTAGCCTCTTGTTTATTAATGTTGTCATTTATGTTTTGTTAATGATGCTACATATATAGATCTGATATCTTTAGATTAAATGATCTGTGATGTGCAGGATTGTTATATTAAATACCATCTATAATTTGCTTCTCAAAATATAAATGATGTGATCGTATTTTCAGTGAAAACGATAAGATTTATATTTCAATTTCAATTGAAAAACAAAATGTACAGATTACTTTCAGATTTATCTTACAGTAATCATGTATAACTATGAGATCACATGTTTATGTTTGTGTCTTCACTTTAGTCATTGAAACCCAAACTGTCAACACATGTTCTGGATATATTTAGAACAGTCTTAAGGTTCATTGCAGGTTTCCCTCTTGGACGTGGTAGTTGGACGTTCTCTACTCATGCAGATGCTTAGATACACATCACTAACTCACTAACATGTTAGCTCATTTGTAATTTTCTGTCATTTACTTATCACTGAAACTTGCATGTATGGTTCAACTTTTGACTATCCACACGTTTATGTTTCATTGTATTTTTCCTGTATTAGTTTAGATTTATAAAGGAAAAACAAAAAATATTTTTTATGTGCTTTCTTTATCTGCTTCCTAGAGGCAATCATTTTTCACATTGATTTTCGTAAGTTTAGATTAAAACTTGCATTTTGTAAATCATGTACATAAGTAAGATAAGTACATATTTTCTTTAAATATATCTACAACAATTACATTATATATATGTACGTATATATATATATATATATATAGTGATTAGTAATTAGTTAGCTATTTCATTTCTTTTATTTGTTTCTTTTAGGACTTTTAGATTAGCTAACGGAGCCATTAAACCCGTCGGAATGAGTTACACCAAACGGCTTGGGTTATTTAAACAACCCTGGACAGGACTCGTTCTTCCAGTTGACGGACGATCAATTTCGCTCGTCAACATGTACCTTATACATAGCCTGTGGAAACCTCTAATTTATACACCCTGGTTGTTTTCTTAAGTACAGGATTTTCGCACTCTATGCATTTTTGGCCTGCGGAAACTATTAATTTCCACACTGTGATATGCTATCAGCCTGCGGCGACGTCTGTGAAATTTTTTGAATTGGGTCTTAGCCTCTGTTGATGCCTAGTTTTTGCTTTAACCAAATGGAAAGGATTTTTAATGCCAACATATGATTTTTTTATGAAAAATTGACTTGTTGATTGATTTTCGAAGATCGAACACCTCTCTTAGTCATTTTCCAGTTTTCATTTTTTATTTTTAACAACAAGGGTATAATCTCTGAGCCTGTATCTGAGTGCTTGTTCGATTAAAAATATTGGATTGGATTTGAAATTTTGGATTGATTACGTATTCTGGATTGCTTGATGATTGATAAGTTGTCTCTTCATTTTCATTTGAGAAAATACTTTCTTGTCATTTTTTATTTTTGTCTTCATTGAAAGTTCGATTTGGGTGCTTGTTGGAGGTATAGATTTTCTTGGATTTCTTCTATTTTCTCTGCCATGCCCTTGGTCTGGTCTTAGAAAGGAAAATTTTGAAGTTATCCATTCATTTGAATAAACAAATATAAGAAAATTTATTGCATTTAAGAGAAGAGAACATTGAAGAACCTCTTTGTTTTATTGGTTGTTTGAAATTGTGTTCATTTAAAGAAAAATGAAGTATATTTCGTAGTTTTCATTATTCCGTAAACATCTTCTCCCTATTGTAGATAGAATTCATTGAAAAAAAATTTGCATCATTCATTTTCTAATTGCATATTATTGGTTCAAGGTCTTACACAACATCGGTTTCATTCCCATCTCCCTCCTGAGTAACAACAACTTTTAAAAATATTGTGAAACTCTAAACTTTAAACTAGTAATTTTTCTAGAGATCTTTTACACCAACATTAGTTAGGCTAGAGCTTTGGAATAGGCAGTGAGACACACTCTCCAAAGCACAAAACACACAATAGCATCTTATGATAGGGAGTGTAAAATTTCATTTGCAACATTTTTTCCTGGGAAGTCCTTCTCACATAGGGTCAAACCTGAGGTCACATTGAGATTAGCAGAGTTACTCACACTTCTTTGTTGGTCTCAGTGTAGATATTGTGCATATTATGGGGGTTGCTTGAAGGTATACCCACAATGATGAGTGGAATCCTCTCAAGTTGATTTCGGGCTAGATACCATGCCCATGCGCATGGATCAGACTGTCGACTTTCTCCCCAGGCATCATTGTTGTTTTTGGTAGCCTTAGTTTCCTATCTTCTTAGGGTATTACACAAGGTGACTATGGAGGGGAAAGTCTTCATGGTACCTGGAATCGATGTTGGATAGAATCACTCGGGCCCCTTGGAGGGTATACCCACGATTATGTGTGGGAGCTTGCACCAAGGTGTAAGTCCGTTAAGCAGGCCGTCAACGTAACTTTTCCCCCCTAACCCAGCCCCTTCTTGTCTTGACTTCATGACATTGGATTTCATCACCAACTAGTGACTTCGGAACAAGAAGGTTTTGTTTTCTTGGTTTTGATTCCTATATTCTACTAGCGAGTGTTTTTTGTTTACGTAGTTGGCCATAGATTTTTTCCGTAAAATTTTCGGTTAGACCAACATTGACCCTCCACGCCGTTCATGTAGGATGCAAGGAATACCTCCGAAAAATCTGGAAGTTTCCCAAACCTTTCTCCCTAATCCACCAAAGGAATCTCCTCAATAGAGTGAGATCCAGGACCACATACCTTCACAAGCGGAGATAACTGACTCTTTAGAATTTTTTTGAATCATTTCTGATTCTTTGGATGCTTTTCGCTTACCTCCTGGATACGAGAGACGTATTCTCTGACTAAACTCGTTCGAAGAAATTGTTGTTGACACTTCTGGAATACCAGCTGAAGTCCTTGCTGGACTTGAAAATGAGGATCCTTTTTGGACCACTGACATATATCGGACTCTGACTTCTAGACAGAACCCTCCTGGCTCAGAGGAAGAAGATGAGATACTTGTCGCTTTTGAACCACCAAAGACATCTACTACATTAAGGATACCTTTAGATCATTTTAACAGTACAACTTGTTATTTCATTGTTGGTTCAGAGGCTGGTCCTGCTCAACTATCCCTCTTCATCGGGCTCATTCCACGATGGTCCCAAACACTACGATTATCCCCACCAGGAAAATAGTGGCTAGCCAACCTCCTATTGGTACACTGTGTTCGTCTAAGCCAACCCCATCACTCCCTCTTGGGTATAATGCCTTGAATGCTTTTATCCCCATCCTTACCCAAGTTCCATCCGGAGCTTCTGGAGTCTTTACTCCTCCTTGGTACAATGCTGCTTCTGGTTCTATTCTGACACCATCCTAGTTCCTCTCCGGAGGGTCTAATCCACTTTTTATAGGAGGACTCAAACCCAGTGGCTCTACTACCTTTAGAATTTCTACTCTGTTATTCACTTCTGGTTATCATATTCCTATTGGGGGACAGTATAACCCAGGGGGGAAAACTTAATTTGGAGGTCAAACACAAATTGGGACATAATCCTCACCTAGAGGACAATCCCTACACAGAGGATATAATCCACAGTATGGACAAAGCATCCCCAGATCACTAGCCCGGTATTGGAATCCTCTTATTCAAGGGAATCCACAATCGTGTGGGGGGAAACAACCTCAGGTTAGCTCTTTTACACCCCCTAGTTCGAGCCAATCATGCCTCGGTTCTTCCAATCCCATTTGGGGTTCGTACGTTCAACCTAGTGCCCCTCCCCAAGGAACCATCCCCAATCAGTACAACCTTATGGCCTACCTGCCTCCGCACACATGCCTGAATCTATTAGGACCTTCACCTCCCATACAAATTGCTTATAGTCCTATTGGTCTACCAATGGGACTCCCTCCCCAAAGTTACCAGTATCCTCCTGTGAATAGACAATTACCCTTTTTATCCACCTTGGATCTACCTGATTTGTCTAGAATATTGAATGATCCTATTCTGCATTCTCCCCACTGGCCCGTGATACTAGCCAAATTATTGTCTGACATCCCAAAATTCGACAGTAAATTGGGAGAGGATCCAAACAACCATGTCATGACTTTCCACCTTTGGTGTTCATCCAACTTTTTGATGGATGATTCTATTCGGTTATGACTCTTCCAATGAACTCTCACGAGTTTGGCTGCAAAGTGGTATATAGAACTACCACGAGGTTTCTTCACATAATTTAATACCCTAGCCATGGCTTTCCTTACACACTTCCAATTACCGATCCATTATGAAACAGGAACCGAGATCCTAAGTTCCTTCAAACAAACTAAAGCCACTCACATCTCTGATCACATTCATGATTGGAGATGAAGACGACGTTTGATCAAACTCGAGCTTCCCAATTAGTTATTGGCAGAGTGGTTCATGAAATCATTCTTAAATAATATCTCTTGTGATATTTCCATGGGTGGCATCATCACCAAAGAACAAGCTATCAATCACGCTCAGTACCTCGACCTAATTTATTCACAAACGGGTACTCTTTATGACTTACTCCGTGATGTACCTCACCCTTCTACTACCGCTACTTCAGCTACCCCTGTTGCTTCTCATGCAGCTGACGGTGTGATTGGCACTTTCCAAACTCAACCTCAAAATACGCAAGCCTCTCCCACCAACCCCAATTCTAATGCTTCTAATGTCCAAAATTCTTCATCTCCTACTCCCACCAGCAAAACTTCTAAGGTTAACTATGTTCAATCTACCCCTACCGGAAAGAATAAATCTAAAAAATGGAAGGGTAAGAATAAGGAGGACAAAAATAACCCGTATTCTGAGAAATCCAAAACCCAACCTACTGATGATAAGGATAAGCGCAAACCCCGATACCCTTGCTTTATCTGTGGTGATGATCACTATACAAAAGATTGTCCAAGACGGACCAAGGTTACTAAGTTCCTCCAAGGGACCGTGAAACCTCCCACACCTGTCATCTTGTCTCAACCTTTCCATTCTCAACAGCAGGCCCAACTGGTCATCCATGACCAACACTCTCCCTCCACTACTTATTATGTACTCTTGTGTACTGATGATCCCAGAAAGAATGACATTACACTAACCACTCGAGCCAAAGATTATTCTTCCTCAAAGGAGAAGGTTGATGATATACCACCTTCATTGGTTCAACAACCTCCTTCAATTTCACCTTCCAACGATCCTCTTCATCTTGAAAGACTGAGTCTCGATACAGTTCTTCTCCCTCCCCCAAAAGGTGTTGTTCGAAAGTCCGCCTTCAACCCTCATGCACGTGCTTCTCAGAACTACAGTATTGTAGAAGATCTAGCACAAGCACCTTCTACGATGTCGGATCTTGAAGTCCTTCAAAGTTTCCCTGCTCAACGAAAGGTGTTGTTAAAGGATATCAGTGGAATTGATCCTATGGATACAAATTTGATAATTTTTTACCTCGAAGATCACATTTCGAGACTCCCCCCTCAACTAGCATTCCAAATCCAAGTTGTTGTCTCTGACAAGAACATCTGTAGGACTGTTATTGATGGGGGTGCCTCCACGTGTGTAATGTCTATTGCCTGTTGGAAAGCCATCGACTCTCCTCTTACTGAATCCCATAACATGCTTAAAACCTTCAATGGCTCTGGCGTTAAACCCTACAATGTACTTCCTTCGTTGTCTATTACGTTGGAAGGAAAATCGGTCAACATTGAAGTTGAGGTCTTTGATACACCTCTCGATTATAACCTTTTACTTGGCCGTAGCTGGATTGATGCGATGCACGTCATTGTGTCTACCCTTTTCCACATTTTACATTTTCCACATCAGGGAAAGGTCATCACTGTCGACCAGCTATCCTTTTTCAACATTGGCACCCATACTAGCAACGTACCTTTTATTGTGAAGATATCGCTTGGGTATGAGAGCGTTGGTGTGGGCCTACTTAAATATTCCACTCTAATGGGAACTTTCCCGATCCCACCTCCCGATGTTCCACCTCTTTTGGTTGCCTCGATCAACATGATTTCCACCTCGGTTCTCCAAACTCACCTGTCTTGCGACCCGTGGATCATACCCAAACCTGGTGATTATCCTCGCTACGGAAACCAAATTCATTTAAGTCCGATTGAATCCTCCTATCAAGCCATTCAATCAGCAACCCCTTCTACCCCCTCTCTTGGTAATTCGTATACTGACCCATTCCACATTGTTTTTCCCACAAACGAAATGATTATGTCGTTTATGTCGATGGAAGATACCCCTTGGGATGATGGACATCAGCGTTCCATTCTCTTCCTCGAACAACACACCATCAAGGGTTACCAACGAATCTCGACTCTGTCGACTGTTGTTGTCATTTCCTATGTTCTCGTGACATCACACGACGTGTTATGTGAAGGGAACTTAAGTAATATTTAACCCACCATTCCCCTCGACATATCCATTAAACCTAGAGTTGTTGAAAATGTCCACATCGGAGCTTCATGTTCTACTGATGAGGTTGTCACCTATAAATCACTTTTCCAAGAGTTTCGTGACATCTTCACTTGGATCTATGAAGAAATGTCGGGTATTGACCCTGATATGGTTGTCCATGAAATTAAGATGTGCCCGGGCACTAGACCCGTCCGGAAGAGACTTTGTCTGGCCCACCCCCATAAAGTAGCTGCTATTAAGCTTGAGGTCGAAAAAAAATTTAAAGCTGGCTTTATTTATACTATGGCTTTAACTAATTAGGTATCCAATCTCGTTTCGGTTAACAAGAAACAAGGCATGATACGTGTTTGCGTCGATTATAGGGATATAAATCAAGCTTGTCTTAAGGACAACTTTCCCACCCCCTTTGTTGACCAGTTCATCAACGATTATGCCGGGAGTGAGATCTTTTCTTTAATGGACGGTTTCTCTAGCTATAATCAAATCAACATCTTTCCCGTGGATCAACACAAAACTGTTTTTATTTGTCCTTGGGGCACTTTTGCCTACCGGAAACTACCCTTCAGTTTAAAGAACACCAGTGCGACTTTTCAATGTCCTATGTCTTATGATTTTCATGATATTAAGAATATAGTATAGCCATATCTAGATGACCTACCGGCGCATTCCATGCATCGTAGTGACCATCCGAAACACCTCCGAGCCATTTTCCTTCATTGTCGGTTCTATCGTATACGTTTAAACCCACACAAATGTGTTTTTTGTGTGGAGTCTGACTGACTTCTAGGTTTTATCATGTCATGCCAGGGGATCAAGGTCAATCCTTTGAAGGTCGAGGCGATCCTCAATCTCCCTCCTCCTTCTTCACTTCGCTAGCTTCAAAGTTTGCAAGGGAAGGAAAAATTTTTACGTTGTTTCATCCCAAACTATGCTCAATTAATGCTCAAATTTACTCGACTCCTAAAGAAAGGTTTTGATTTCCTATAGGATTCCATCGCCAACAAAGTTTTCGAAGCTTTGAAACTGACTTTAACCCGTACCCTGTTACTTTTCCCACCTGATTATAGTTGAGATTACTTCCTTTATCTCGCTACATCAGACTCTACCATCACCATGGTTCTAGTCCAAGAAGATGATTCACACGACGAACATGTCATTTATTATTTGAGTCAAAGTCTCACAACTACCATAGTCAAATACTTACATGTTGAAAAACTGGCCTTGACCGGTGTTCAAGTTGTTTAACGTTTCCCTCACTATATCTTATTGCGCAAGACCACTGTAATTTCTGATTGCAACCCCATGCAACACATTCTTACACGCCAATTGCTAGGGGGAAAATACTCCAAATGAATAGTAATTCTCTAGGAGTTTGACTTAGAATTTGAACACACTAAGTCTACAAAATCCTTGTTGTTTGCCGAGATGATATGTGAACTTCCCTGCACTGAGACAAAGAATGTAGCAGAGGATTATTTACCTGATGAATCTCTTTTTCTGATCAGTTCTGATGACCTTTGGTATGGAAATATCATTATCTATCACCAAAATCATACTTTTCAACCTGATTTTTCTAGCACTAACTATCGTCGAATATGTTACCAATCCCATCAATACATTATCCTCGGTGACACTCTTTATCGTCGTGGGGTTGACCCTGTTTTTCGACGATGTCTCACCTATGATGAAGTTGAGAAAGCTTTGAATGAATGCCACTCTGGAGCATGTGGTGGTCATATATCTGGGTATGCTATTGCCTAGAAGATATTATGAGTAGGGTATTTTTGGTCTTCTTTATTTAAATATTGTATTACTGCCGTCGAAAAATGTCATGCTTGTCAAACATACAACTACAAGATAAGATCGCATCCTGCTCCTTTACACCCTTTAGTTTCCATTGGACCTTTCGCGAAATGGGGCATTGATTTCATGACCTGTAATCCGCACTCGGTTGGGGGGCATGGATACACTATTGTAGTCATGGATTATTTCACAAAATGGTCCTAGGCGATGCCTACTTTTGAAAATACTGGGAAAATTGCATCCCTTTTTATATTTAATCATATTATTACTTGATTCGGGATCCCACAAGCTATCGTTACTGATCACGGTAACCATTTTTGAAACTTTATGATGTCTGAACTTACCGACAAGTTGAGTCTTCATCATGAAAACTCAACCCCCTACTATCCACAAGCCAACGACCAAGTTGAAGCAATAAATAAAATCCTTATCACTATGCTTCGTCGGATAATAGGAATCCATAAGACCACTTGGCACACAATGTTGTTTTCAGCATTATGGGCCTATTGGATGTCTGTGAAGTCTGCTATGGGATTTA
>ML813563.1:188069-205532 GCA_009831015.1 Picea engelmannii | reverse complement strand
ATCTAGATCCAATTCGGACTAGATGGCTATTGAATGTAATTCAATGTAATTAATTAGAGTTAGGTAGCTTGGAGGGAAAGGCTCGAGGAGCCCCTCTTTTGTAAAAATATCTTTGTATCGAATTTCATTAGGAAGTTAAGGGAGTAGAGTTAAGAGAGGAAAGAAGAGTCGAGACTATGTTGTTGTTTGAGATTTTGTACACACCTGTAATAGACATTCATGCTAATATAAGGAGCAGTTTTTCCTTCCTATGAGTTTTATGTGTGTTATGTTTTCTATGAATGTTATCTGTGTGTTTATTTATGTTGTAGATGTATGATAAGGTTCCATCTACAGGGATAGGCAAAATTCTTTGTCTATAAGTTTGTTGGATTGTTTCTAGGTTCATTAGGATAAATGCAAGGACTGCATTACAGAGTATTGGAAACTCTGTGAGCCAACACAAAGAGTGTGTATCTGGACTCTTCTTCGAGTTCAGAGGAGAACATGTAAGGAGGGAAAACCATAATATTTTACAGATTCAGATAGGAGCCTCAAGGTTACTAAATACCTTGGAGGATAGATTGTGTAAAGGAGGCACAAAGAGACAGGGTTACTGAATACCCTGAAGGAAAGTATGTGCAGGAGTAAGCATAGCACATAGTTATTTGGGACTCTATAGAGCTCTGCCAGGAGGGAACCGAGCAGGTGAAAGTGTGCACAGGTGGAATCTCTTTCGGTTTCTGAGTTGTTGAATACTCTGTAAGATCAACAAGTAGTGCTTGAGCAGAAGGTGCTAAGAGGGAACATATATCCCTTCAAGGAACAGAAGGGAAAGAGACCTTTGAGGTCTGAGAAGTTGAATCTCAAGGTGAAACATAGTTGTTGAACACTCTGGAGGAAGACTAGTGCATGGAGTGCACCAGTCAAACACTTAGACAAGTGTTTAAAGAAGCCATATGAAAGACATTGTCGAGCGCAAAGAGAGAGTCAAGGTGTGAACTTGTTTCAAGTTCAGAAATGTCAAGAGGAAGAGCGCAAAGCTTGCCAGGAGGGCACCAGAAATATTCTAAGGAAGCAGAGGGGTCAATTCCCTTGGAAATATGAGAAAGTTTGAAAGCTCAGGAGGTGTAGTGCAAAGTTTCATGCAAAGCGCAAGTGTGCGCCAAGGACGAGGTTAAATTTCATTTCCAAATCTTAGGAGGGAGAACGGTGAAAATATTCAAGGGAAGAAGTTCCTGAGGTATTCACTGAAATTCAATGAATGAGATTCATTATCGGAGGGAGGTGAACGATTCCAAACTGTCAAATCTGGGGGATCTACGAGGAGGGTAGTCATGGATTGTTTCGTTACTTTGGAGTTTGGCAAGTTCGAGAACTTGACGAAATTAGAGTTGCGAAGTCTGGAGTCGCGATTCAATCTTGACCATTGATCGTAGAAGAGTATGTGGCAATAGATTACATAGTTTGGGAACCAGAATGTTAGAGATTTGTGGGCGAAAGGCCTAGAGTTTCTCGAAGTCGCGAAGTCCAAACTCTAGTGGGGTCAGCATATCTGAGGAGATGCATGGAAAAATTTCGGAAGCTCAGAGACAAGCGCTTCGAGAAAAGTTGAGGGAAGGATTCAAGATATCCCTGAAGTTTGAACCATGAAGAGGTAAACCCATGGTCATAGTTGTGGTCACTTACGGAAGAAACTTGTGTGTGGGGGTAGATTAATTTTGGGTGCTCATCGAGACCCAAAGAGTCTCTTTGACTCATCATTTCAAATGATCTAATATCGGGAGGTCAAGTAGCCCTTTGGAGGGAAGGGGTTTTCACCAAAGTGGTATCAGAGGTAAATTTTTGTCTATAGACAGCAGGAAAAGGCAGGAGGAAACAGTCTGATAGCATTAGATGGTATCAGAATCTTGAGTTCGCCTATAGACAGGATTTTTTCAAGTTCACAGTAGTGAAGTAGACAACAGAGAACCAGGTGGGCTGAAGACAGAGGAAGAAAATGGCTATTGAAATGTGTAGGAGAGGTTGAGAATCTGGCCACAAGTAGAAATGGAAAAAGAGATCAAGGAGATAAGAGTCGAAATGGAGAGGCTGACATTGAATATGCAGTAGGAGGAAAAGGTACACTGGACATATGAATGACCTTTGAAGAGGAAATTGAAGTGGCCTGTCCAGAAGTTGTTGGCCAGAAGGCAACAACAAGTGTTGAGGACGTGGTTGAGGCATGCTAAAAACCTCAACACCACGTAGGGGCAGGTTTTCATTTGCAAGACAGAAGTTGGACAAATCCTTAGTGAAGAGGAGGAGAAGATATCAAACAAATATCTCATATATTTTCAGGTGGGCAATGAGCTGAGATCAAAGGAGGATCTCATGAACTACCAGGAGGGCAATGGAAAATTTTCAAATTTCCAAGTGGGAAATGAGATGAGATCAGTTGATCTCATAGAATGCCAGGAGGGCAGAAGATAAATTCCAGATTGTTGGGTGGGAAAGGGAGAAGAGAGGAACTCAGGTGAGATTTTAAATCAGCAAGGAGTGCTGACAGAGGAGGATCAAAGGAGTATTCTGATCATTGGGGGAATTGAGATATTCCCACCAAGCAGCCTAGTTGAGGCTAGAGCATGTGTTATAGGTGTAGCAACAGAAGGACAACCAAAAAAGATTGTCAAAGAGGAGGAGGAGAAGGAGAAGACACTGATCTTTTCCCCAACAAAATAAGAAGAGCATTCAATAGAATTGTTCAAAATTTTCAGCCAGGGAGTTGAATAGGAGATGATTGCAGCACTAGAGCTTACAGCAGAAGAAAAAGTAGACAACATAGACTTTGCTAAGCTATATGAAGAACTAGAATATCTAGAGAGAAGGGTGATAGTGAAAAGCTTGCACATCCAACAAGCTAAGTTGGAAATAGGTGGAGGAGCATACCAGTCTGGGGAGCAACTGGAGGAAGTTGGAGTTGAACCAACACAAGAGGAGCTGACAAAAGCTAATCTATCAGAGGAGATAGCTGAGCAGGAGCTCAGTGATGAGACTACAGAATTGGAGTCTGAAGCAGGGTAGCAAGATAATGCCTCAGAAGAAGAAAACAACATGGGAAATCAAGTTGATCTACCCATTGATAAGGAGGAATTGCAACAGAGAAGACTGCATAAGGAGAACTATCCATTGGAGAAGCTGGACAAGGTGATAGAGGGGATAAGGAGGTTGATGTTGAGGTTAGAAAAAGAAGCAGTCAACAAGAGGAAGTTGAACATAGGAGAACCTGCAACAACAGTAAGGAAGAAGCAACAACATCTGTAGCAACAACAAAGCAGTGGGGAAAGAGGACATCTCCAAGGGAGAATTTGGGATCCAGGGGGATTTCAACACTGGGGAAGAGGAGCTCATGAATTTTTCTCAGCAGTGGAGTATGATGCAGGAGCATCTCTCCACCTCAGCAACCCGTCAGCATTCCAGCACATCAGCGCACATTTAAGAAGGGGAGAGGCACCAACACTCTCATTTTGCCCTCGAATTTTAAATTTTAAAATGTAATTAAAGAAAGAGTTGTAAGGCTTGGTAGAGCTAAGTTATTTCCTTTATACAGGCAGGAGATAGGGTCAACTTTAATGTTTGATTGGCTAATAAGATCTAGATCCAATTCGGACTAGATGGCCATTGAATGTAATTCAATGTAGTTAATGAGAGTTAGGTAGCTTGGAGGGAAAGGCTCAAGGAGCCCCTCTTTTATAAAAATATATTTGTATCGAATTTCATTAGGAAGTTAAGGGAGTAGATTTAAGAGAGGAAAGAAGAGTCGAGACTATGTTGTAGTCCGAGATTTTGTACACACCTGTAATAGACATTCATGTTAATAAAAGGAGTAGTTTTTCCTGCCTATGAGTTTTCTGTGTGTTTATCTGTTCTATGAATGTTATCTGTGTATTTATTTATGTTGTAGATGTATGATAAGGTTCCATCTGCAGGGATAGGAAGAATTCTTTGTCTATGATTTTGCTGGATTATTTTCGGGTTCTTTAGGCTAAATTTAAGGAGTGCATGACAGAGTATTGGAAACTCTATGAGCCAACGTAAGGAGTGCGTATCTGGACTCTTCTTCGAGTTCAGAGGACAACGTGCAAGGAGGGCACACAAGAATAGTTTATAGACTCATATAGGAGCCTCAAGGTTACTGAATACCTTGGAGGAGAGATTGTACAAAGGAGGCACAAAGAGACAAGGTTACTGAATACCTTGAAGAAAATTTTGCGCAGGAGTAAGCGTAGCACAGAGTTATTCAGGACTCTATAGAGCTCTGCCAGGAGGGAACCAAGCATGTGAAAGTGTGCATACGTGGACTCTTTTTCGAGTTATGAGAAGAGGAGTGTTAGAGGAGGACACTCATAGAGTTGTTGAATACTCTGTAAGCTTAGTAAGGAGTGCTAGAGAAGAAGGTGCCAAGAGGGAACATATATCCCTTCGAGGAACAGAAGGGGTAGAGACCTTTGAGGTATGAGAATTTGAAGCTCAAGTTGAAACATATTTGTTGAACACTCTGGAGGAAGACCTATGCAAGGAGTGAACTAGTCAAACACTTAAACAAGTGTTGAAATAAGCCATCTGAAAGACTTCATCGAGCGCAAAGAGAGCGTCGAGGTGTGAACTTGTTTGAAGTTCAGAAAGATCAAGAGGATGAGTGCAGAGCGTTCCAGGAGGGCACCAAAAATCTTCTAAGGAAGCAGAGGGGTTGATTCCCTTTGAAATCTGAGAAATTTTGAAAGCTCAGGAAGCGTAGTGAAAAGTTTCACACAGAGCGCAAGTGTGCACCAGGGCCGAGGTTAAATTTCATTTCCAAAGCTCAGAAGGGAGAATGGTGAAAATATTCAAGGGAATAAGTTCTTGAGGTCTTCACTGAAAGTCAGTGAATGAGATTTGTTCTCGAAGGGAAGCGAATGATTCCAGACCGTCAGATCTAGGGGAGCTACAAGGAGGATATTCGTGGAGTGTTTCATTACTTCGGAGTTTGCAAGTTTGATAACTTGACAAAAGTAGAGTCGAGATTCAATCTTGATCATTGATCATAGAAGAGTACATGGCAATGGATTGCAGAGTTCGGGAACTAGAAGGTCAGATATTTGTGGGCAGAATGCCTGGAGTTTCACGAAGTCACGAAGTTTGAACCTTAGTGGGGCCAGCGAATATGAGGAGATGTGTGGTGAAATTTTGGAAGCTCGGAGACAAGCACTTCAAGAAAATTTTATAGAAGGATTCAGGATATCCCTGAAGTCCAAACCACGAAGAGGTAAACCCATGGTCATAGCCGTGTTCACTTGCGGAAGAAACTTGTGTGTGTGGGTAGAGTAATTTCAGGTGCTCGTAGAGAACCAAGGAGTCTATCTGACTCACCATTTCAAATGTCAATCCTCTTCTTCGAGTTCTAAGAAGAGGAGTGTCAGAGGAGAACACTCATGGAGTTGTTGAATACTCTGTAAGCTCAGCAAGGAGTGCTTGAGAAGAAGGTGCCAAGAGGGAACATATATCCCATTGAGGAACAGAAGGGGCATAGACCTTTGAGGCCTGAGAAGTTAAATCTCAAGGTGAAACATAGTTGTTGAACACTCTGGAGGAAGACCTGTGCAAGGAGTGCACCAGTAAAACACTTATACAATTGTTGAAATAAGCCATCTGAAAGACTTCATCAAGCGCAAAGAGAGTGTCGAGGCATGAACTTGTTTCAAGTTCAGAAAGATCAAGAGGAAGAGTGCAGAGCATGCAAAGAGGGAACCAAAAATATTATAAGGAAGCAGAGAGGTTGAGTTCCTTGAAAATCTGAGAAATTTTGAAATATCAGGAGGCCTAGTGCAAAGTTTCATGCAGAGCGCAAGTGTGCACCAGGGCCGAGATTAAATTTCATTTCCAAATCTCAGGAGGCAGAACGGTGAAAATATTCAAGGGAAGAAGTCCTTGAGGTCTTCACTAAAATTTAGTGAATGAGATTCATTCTCGGAGGGAGGCGAATGATTCCAGACCATCAAATATGGGGGAGCTACGAGGAGGATAGTTGTGGAGTGTTTCGTTACTTCGGATTTCAACAAGTTCGAGAACTTGACGAAAGTAGAGTCGCGAAGTCTGGATTCACGATTCAATATTGACCGTTGATCGTAGAAGAGTACGTGGCAATGGATTATAGAGTTCGGGAGCTGGAAGGTCCGATATTTGTGGGCAAAATTCTTGGAGTTTCATGAAGTCACGAATTATGAACCCTAGTGGGGCCGGAGAATCTGAGGAGATACGTGGAAAAATTTTGGAAGCTCGAAGACAAACACTTCGAGAAAAGTTTATGGAAGGATTCAGGATATCCCCGAAGTCTAAACTACGAAGAGGTAAACCCATGGTCATAGTTGTGGTCACTTGCGGAAGAAACTTGTGTGTGTGGGTAGATTCATTTTGGGTGCTCGTAGAGAACCAAGGAGTCTCTCCGACTCGACATTTCAAACAATCCAAGACTGGGAGATCGAGAATCCCTTTGGAGGGAAGGGGGTTTGCGCCACTTTTCCATTCGGTGTAAATATAAATTTTATTTAATTTTTGTTTGAATAAATGACCCCATAGCCCTAGGATAAGACACTGAAGTTACTTGTTCTTGGCAGCTCACAAGGAGCATGCCATCCCCTGTGGAGCCAATGTTATGACATGAATTTTTCATGGGTTAATTTTCTCCTTAGGTTTTAATTTTTATCCTTTCATCTTTTTAAGTTTGTTTTTTATTTTCTCCTTATGGTTTTCTTAGGTTAACTCAAATAAATAAAGGTTGGAGCTTGGCTTACACATTTGACCCACACCTATAGTTTATACCCTTGGTTCATTTCCTATGGTTTATACCCTTGGTTCATCACATGATTTGGCAATTATCACTATCATCCCCATGACACCACAAGCCTGACATGTCACTACCTCCATTCATACATTTGAAACCCCTCCACTATTTCCCTTTACCCATTAGGGAGTCAAATCAAATCCCTTCGATTACACTACCAACTCACTAGTTGTTTTCGTAGTGCATATTTTGTACACCCTCCCTCTTTATCATCATTAAAATTATGAAGCTAATGTCATGTCATTTCCTTATTTTCATCATCCATGTTTTCAAAAGGAATAATCATGATTTGGTCATTGAAACTTTCTAATTGTTTATCAAAGTTTGAATCATGCTCCTATCTCGGCGCTGCAGAAACTTCTAGTCCAGACAGCGCTGTAGAAACTCCTAGTCCAAACAGCATTGCAGATTATGCTACAGACCAACAGATCTAAGTGAATTGAATATTGGGATGGTTGCGAACAACTTCATGCATTCTGAAGATCATCAACATTCAAGCTACGATGTCCAGGTACACTTTAATCCATTTGATCTCTGTTGAAGATCATCTAGGGTTCTGCTTAACTTTTCATAGCACCTGGCACTGCAAATTGTGGTTTCCTCCACTTACCACCACCTTAGTTATGTTGTCACAGATTTCTTATCCATCTGCATATTTCCAGCCTCCTCCATTGAAATTGAATCAAATTCACTACTAGAGCTATTATGCCTATTTATTTATTGACCATTGTTTTCTACGCTACAGAAACGGCTACCAAATTGCTCTACATATCCCCTGTTCCAGCGCTACAAATTATGTTTCAACTCAGTTTCATCATCTCTATTGACATTTCTAGCATCAACTCTTTTCCTTCACGGTGTCATTTTATATTTTCATTTCAAATTCTAATTCACAGTGAAGAGTTTAGGAGACTTTGCTTTTAAAATGATGATGACCCTACATGGTGGTTTTATGTTAGCCTAAAACTTGACAGTGTTGCCTCCTTGCATACCTTTTCTCTAAATATATTTTCTTCTTTTTCTAAGCCATCAAACTATTCTTTGACTAGTTCAGAAGTCAGTTGAAGGAAAACCCTAAAATCCTAAATAAGGACCACTATTCAAAAACCTAAAGACTTGTGTCCTTGTTTGGTTCCCTATACCTCTCATAACATTGTAGTGTTTGGTCTCGTGTTTATATCAATGGATACACCTCAACAGAAGAAGTTTCACAAGGGTGGCAGTGTATTCAGTACTAATCCTTCTGATATAAACTTGTTTTATGTTGAACTTCTGATCAGGGAGGTCTTCCAAAGGGTTGGTTGCCTAACTTTTTGTCAGAATATACAAAGGGGACACCCTGAGTTAGCCATAAAATTTTCTTTAAACTTTGATGGCACTAAAACCAAGGTTTTTGTGGGTGGGAAATCCCTCCTACGGATTAGCACTAAGGGTTTTATCATGCATGCAGAAATGACCTAAATATTCTTACTTTTTACCATCATCCTGTGCCTAAAATCCCATTACTCATATGTAAATACAAGGCTCAAGAGATTAAGTTGGCATACCTTATTTTTCATGTTTGATGTCGATCCCTTTTTGTGCTTGGTCGTTATTTGACTGCAACTCTTCTCCTAATGATAACCTACATTCACTAAAGACAAACAAAGAACTCCACATGCATTTGATCTATGAACTAACAGGTTAGATATTTAATCAATCATACAATCAATATTCCAGCAATGACAATCTCATATGGCAGGACGGGAAAAGCAATTATTTTATTAACTTCACAATGATACCTTACAATGATAAAGTCAGCTACTGCTTCTTGATCTTGGTCCTGGGCTCTTCTTCCACTGTCTTCCAACTGCTTTTCTCTATACTTCTCTTTGCACAAGGATGGCTAAAGGTTGGGACAAAGGGAATGCTTAATTGGGTATACTTTCTTTACTATGATTCTCCTCCTTTCAAATGGGACCCCTACCCCTTCTTTTATAGGTTAGAAGGAGCTAGGTATTTGGTCGAATGACCGGCCATTCATGGCCGAAAGGTTTAGTTAACTTGCCCAAAGTTGTGTGTTCCATCAGCAACTTTCCTTTTTTCGTGCTTTTGTAGGTACACGTGGGTTGTCTTGGGTCAGCTCGCGTGTAGTAATGGAGAAAGGCATGTGGGACTTTATAAAAGAGGGTTTTAAGAAGAGTTGTTCAGTAGTGTTTTGGCCAAGAAGGAATCTAAGATGACTTGATGCCAGGTAAGCATGTCTGGTGCAAATGAGGGTTATAACAGATGCCCCCTAATGTGTGAGGTCATAAGAGCATCTGATGGCCGAAATACATTAACAATCTTCACCAACGTTCCAAACAAGTGAGCCTAGGGACCAGATATCGAGAGGTGCCTTCTACAAAATAATAATTGTCTCACCGAGGTGGGAATACCCATGCTCGGGATGAAATAAAATCATGGCTACCAATAAAATACACTATAGATCCATGTCATATAATTATATAAAGTGTAGCCGCGAGAAATACACAGCGGAGCTACATCTCTAAATCAAAAAGATATACATGTAGAGTATCCATCTTCTAGAAGTTGATAAGGCCTAATGGCTGGAGATGAGGTCTTCAGAGCTCAAGAAACAACTTCAAAATATTCAAAAATTGGGTAGGAGTGTAACATGAGTGTACGACTTCACTACCCAGAGGTCTTCAATGGCTCTTCGGTCATAGAATAGAGAATCTTGATGATCATATTGAAGGCTTCATTGATTTCGAACAAAGACTTGATCGGACTTTGAGGATGGACGGGCATGAGGGAAAGAGATAAACTGCAGAGGGGCTGACTCGGGCTTGGTAGAAATTCCCTTGGGAAACAGCACGACAAATGATGAGACTCAGGAAGCATGGCATTTGACATAAGTTCACGATGTAGGAGGCAACATAAACTCTCCATATGTTTGGAAGAATAACCAAAAGGAGGAGGACATAGCTCTATGTAGCGAGAAAATCTTCCTAAGGTCGTATTAAATCCCAGATCTTGATGAACAAACGGAAGGATGTGATTTTTCCAAGGGTGACTCATTGTGCTGCCAAATAAAAAGAAAATACTTTTCCCTTCCTCTTTTTGGGGTATATTTGATTTTTTTTTTTTTTGTCTTTTTCAATAATTTTGAAAAAAGAATAAAAGAATGTTATGTTACAAAGGAGGGATGAGTGTTGCTAACATACAAGTTCGAGGTGCAAGGACAAGACTGATGTTCAAAGTAAGGACACTCGAGAAAAATCCCTCCTGGGGCCAAAGGTGTCAAGACGCAGAATCAAAGTGCTATAGGGCTTGCGTATAAGGCATGCTTTAGATGATTCTGTTGAGAGCAACATGGAGTCGTCATTAGGCCAAAGACACAGGTATGCAAAAGTGGTTAACAAAATACACAATGGTAACGTCCTTCGATGTAAGTTTAACGATCCCAGAGAAGGTAATCTCAGCAGTTTTTCATATTTAGAGAGTCTGAAAAAATGTAAAAGGAGACTCTAATGGGGTACCTTTTTCGAAGGTAGACTAGTCGGTTCGAAAAAGGGGTAAACTAGCACCGACAAGATGTCTTTTCAAAACCATTTTAATGAGTGTGATAAAGACAAGATCACTCAGCCATTTTTTCATTTTTAAGGAGTATGAAAAAAGCTTAACTATGGACTTCATGAGGAATTTTCTTCTGGACCATTTTAACGAGTGTGAAAGAATAAGGTCACTCGGCGATCTTTTCAATTTTAGAGAGTCTAAAAAGAGCTTAACTATGGACTTTGTGGGGGTTCCTTTTTCGTAAATTTAGTCCCTCAGGCCTGAAAAAGGGTTAAAATTATACCCGAGAGTACTCTTCTAGAGAACTAAAGTTCCTTAGAGTATACATTTGTTCGTACAGTTGACCATCCGGACTGAAAAATGGGTAAACTACTGTCGGATAGACGTGACTTCAAATGTCAGTTTAACGAGCATGAAAGGCCACAAGATCGCTCGACAATCTTTTCATGTTTAGAGGGTCTAAAAAGGGCTTAAAATAAAAGCTGTTGGGGGCTATGACTCAAGTATGAAACTGGTTCAGGTAGAGCCTACTGTTAGGTTCAGACCAAGAGTCTCTTCGATATTCAACTTGGGAAGTCTCCCAAAAGGGAAGAAAACACAAACCACGATGTAAGTCCTCCTGCGGTATAGAAACTGCAGTCATGGCTTTCAAGATAGCCTCATCTGAAGGAAATTCAAACTCCAAGAAATCACGCAAATGAGGATCGACAGTCCCAAAGGGTGAAGTAAACTGACCATACTCCATATGACAATGGAAGTTCTAGCCAGGACTGGCAGAGTCTATCAGCGAAGAATCACAAGAACGAGGGCTTGAGGATCTACAAACAACGAGATAAGACTTAGAAAGATACTCAAGCCCACTTGGACCAAGAGGAGGAAGCGAGGGATCCCATACCCCCATTGGATAAACCAAAGGATCAATTGTTGATTCCAAGTCTTGAGAAGGCAAACATGATTGCACAGGTTCCTTCTTGGAAGCAATTGAACACAGAGGATAAGACACCACATAATTAACCCATGGCGGGGTAGAGTCTACCTGAATACTAGGAACATATAAAGGGGTAGTTTTAACTAACGCCGAATTAGGGTGGTGATTATCATATGCCAGTTGGTCGATAGTGGAAATGCTTCCATTGTGAGGGAAATGCATCACCCGGAAGAGCATAGATACCATATCTTTCATAGCATATACATAATCATGCCCGAGAAGCATATTGAAATCTAACGGGCCTTGCACCACTATAAAATTGACACAGACAGTATTCCCATCTAATGAGATAGAAAAATGAGGAAGAATACCTAAATATTCACTAGGACGTCTTTCAAAAGCCAACATCTCATGCGAAGCAGACACAAGCTTGCGAGATCCCAAGACTTTCCAAACCGAGGAGGATAAAATACTTGTGGAAGCTCCTTCATCCACAATACATCGATAAATGTTTGTTGAATTAACTTCAACCCTTATTTGAAAAGGTGCATAATAAGGAAGACGAGGCTCAACAAGATCATTCCAATCAAAGGAAACCATCCTAGGGCTTGGAGGGGGTGTACTCGGAACAAGTGGAATGCCCCCTTGTTCTGAAAGTACTGAACTGGAAATGCTAAAAACATAGTCGGTAGACACTTCACTCCCCAAGAGAGGAGTGGTATCAGTCGAAGACTGTGTCGATTTGACCACTTTCTCAACCAATGGTTGCATAGGCTGAGAGACTACAAGGTCTAAAGGCACCTCACCCCTCAAAAGAGGAGGGGGATCAGCCGATGACTGCATCGACATGATCACTTTCTCAACCACTGATTGAATAGGCTAAGAGACTACAAGATCTAAAGGCACCTCACCCCTCAAAAGAGGAGTGGGATTAGCCGATGACTGCATCAACGTGACCACTTTCTCATTCAATGGTTGAATAGACTGTGAGAAAACCTCAAAAGACTCAGAATCAGAAGAGCTTGCAGATAGGGACCATATTCTTTGTACCTCTGGAATGCCAGGGCACAAATGAGTAAGGCGATCCCCCTTGCAAAGCTTACAAGGGAACTTAGGCTTATATCCTATCCATCTAGGTTTCTCAATAGAATTAATGCCCTCAGCATGACTAGCAATGGTTGGTTGCACATCTCCAACATGACTTGGAGAGGTTAGTGATGGGTCGATAACATGACTTGCAAAGGCTACAGACCTATTACCAGTATGAATAGAAGTGACTGGACTTTTTCCCTTGGCATGACTTGCAAAAGGTGAGTGTGTGCCCCCAGCATAACTTTCAGAGGTTGGGTGCTGGTCTTCAACGTGACTTGCAGAGGTTGTCGACCTATCTCCAACATGACTTGAAGAGGTTGGTGATTTCTTCTTCCTATTCTTCATCTTTCTATTTCATTTAGACTTCCAGTTACTAGTAACTGTACTTTCACCAAAGGCAGGAGAAGGAGGAGGAGAAGTCTTTGTTGATGAAGAAACATCAACAGGGTGCCCATGAAATAAATGTATTAACTGAGAAGCATCAAGAGCATTTGGGAAATTTGGAATGGTACCCAACCAAACCGTTAATCCCACATTCAACCTAGGAATGTACAAAGTGACCATCAAAGGGACACCAACGTTTCCAAAGAAAGGAAAAGTAGAAGAATCCCCTCGAAGGGGTTCCTTGGTTGGTATCATCGAGAACTTTAGCCATGACTCTGAAGAACCAGTGTTCTCAAAACAACACCTATAAAGAGGCAGCTCCACATTTCTAAGAAGAAGACCAAAAAGTCCTCTCAACCGGTGGAGTGGGCGGTCTACCACCCTAGGTTAGAGAACCAAAGCCACAACTAACTAACTCACTATGGAAAACTCGGGAGCACAAAACACACACTAAAATTTCCTAAAGGAAAATCAAGAAAACGACTAACTAGTTGGAAGAACAGTTACACCAACCAACACTAGAGAAACTTACCGGTGCAAGTGAAACTCGAATACGGAAGCACCCTCCGGGTATACTCTACAAATCATAGCCCAATGTCTACCCTAGGTAATGTGGTATACCCCCGCGGTCACCTATGTAAGTCCCTAAAATAAAGGCAACTAGGTTGCCAGCTCGTGAACAATCACAAGGCGAGTACAGTCAACAGTCAAGTGGACCGCAATGAGCAGGGTATCAAGCCCGAAACCTATCAAGGGTATCGAAATCAAGTGTTCTGGAAGACAACTGAAGACCTTGAATGGATTCGAGACCCACGAAGCTCCGTGGAAAATGCGATCAACAAAATCCCAAGACAAGTCCTCTATATGTGTTACCCACTACGCTTGGTCCGGCTTTGGAGGGGTTATCTCCGCTACCTTTCTGCACGCGACCTCGTGTTTAGCCCCTGTGTTAGATGGGGATCCTGGATAATTTCCACATTACGAGACTTCTACACTCCTTAGCAAAGACTCGTATATTTTTTTTATAGCCTTGAAGAGTTTCCTCTCCAACCTAAATCAAGGCTCTAGCCTAATCTAGTTGATGGAACCTACAAACATAAAGTCTAGTAAATTTTAATTAGCGTTCTTTTTACTGGTTTGATTTACTCAAAAGGGTACGGTAGTGCAACTAATGGTGTTAAGACTCTTGTGAAAAATGATGAAACTATATGAATACTGGCAAAGAATGATTATATTTCTTATTTTTTTTTTTAAATGCTTTTAAAAATAGAAGAAAACACAACGCTATGCTAATTTCTTTTTCTTTTTCAAATAACAATGCAAAGAAAATGCCAGGAAAGAAAGAGATCTAACAAACTAAGTTTTTTTTTTATATTTTCTTCCAATAAAAGCAAAAATAACAAAAGATTCTAAAAGAAACTGATGAATGCACGATTCATGGCCCCCCCGGCCATGAAGGGGAATTTTTTTTTAAATGCAACTCATTTTTCTTAAAATTTCAAGCTAAAAATAAGTTAAAAAATCTAGGAAACACAAAAAATATTTTAAACGAAAAAGCATGCTATGCTGGAATACAACCTAAGCTAAAACTACTTATGACAGAGACTAGAAAGAAACAAGAAAAACCTGGGAAGTAAAAACTTGAATGGGAAGAGGATGACTGCCTCCTCAAAATTTTCTAGACATACACGTGATAACCACTTCAATAGCCAGTGTATGCATGTGGGCTGCCCAAAGATAGGATGCGTATGCACGTGTTCAGGCCCACTACAGGCCGTGTGTGCCTCTGTTTTTCCTCAAAAAAGGAGGACAAGCAGCTAAGCTTAGGAAGGAAATACTGGTATTGAAAGCCAGAACCCCTTAAAGGTGCAAAAACTTACTTTGACAAAGAAGAGGCAAGAAAAATTTAGCAAAACAAAGCTAATCCTGAGGTTTTTACATAACTATGGACTATTCAATCAGAGACCTAGAAGGACCCAGAAGATCCCTGAGAAGGATAACTTCTGCAAGGGAGAGGATGACTGCCTCTTCCTAAGAATGATTTCATGGGTTCTCAGACACGCAGCTAGCACTTCATCAACAAGCATACATACATGGGCTGACTAAAGGTAGGACGCGTGCATACGCAGGCTGTCCCACTACAAGGCGCGTATGCCTTTTAAGACTCTCAAAAACAGAAAATAAATAGTCCGGTAAGCAGAGCAGGGAAGACTGGTATTGAGAACCAGAACCCCTGAACACTCAAACTTCTTGCATAAACTCAAAAAAGGTAGTAAAACCAATTTCAAAATACCGAATAAAAAATCCCCAAAGAACCCTAGAGAGTCCCTAGTATGGTCACCAATTCTATTGTAGGTGGGAAATCCCTCCTACAGACTAGCACTAAGGGTTTTATCATGCATGCAGAAATGACCTAAAGATTCTTACTTTTTACCACCGTCTCGTGCCTAAACCCCCATTACTCATATGTAAATACAAGGCTCAAGAGATTAAGTTGACATACCTTATTTTTTGTGTTTGATGTTAATCCCTTTTCACACTTGGTCATTCTTTGACTACAACTCTCCTCCCAATGTTGACCTGCATTCACTAAAGACAAACAAAGAACTCCACATGCATTTGATCTATGAACTAACAGGTTAGAGATTTAATCAATCATACAATCAATATTCCAATAATGACAATCTCATATGGCGGGACGGGAAAATCAATTATTTTATTAACTTCGCAATGATACCTTACAATGATAAAGTCAGCTACTGCTCCTTAATCTTGTTCCTGGGATCTCCTTCCACTGTCTTCCAACTACTTTGCTCTATACTTCTCTTTGCACAAGGATGGCTAAAGGTTGGGACAAAGGGAATGCTTAATCGGGTATAGTTTCTTTACTATGATTCTCCTCCTTTCAAATGAGACCCCTACCCCTTCTTTTATAGGTTAGAAGGAGCTAGGTATTTAGTCAAATGACTGGCCATGCATGGCCAAAACGTTTAGTTAACTTACCCAAATTTGTGTGTTCCGTCAGCAACTTTACTTTTTTCGTCCTTTTGTAGGTACACGCAGGTTGTCTTGGATCATCTCACATGTACATGCGTGTAGTAATGGAGTAGGGCACATGGGCGTTTATAAAAGGGGTTTTTAAGAAGAGTTGTTCAGTAGTGTTTTGGCCAAGAAGGAATCTAATATGGCATGATGCCAGGTAAGAATGTCTGGTGCAAATTAGGGTTATAACAAAGGTAGGAACGCTTGAGCTGGAAGTATATGAGGCCACCATTGCAGCAGCCACTGAGATACCCAACACTTGTGAAAGGTGGTTCAAATCTATGACTCTTAATGCATCCTTTTCTAAAGATTTCCTCAAACCAGAACATCAGGGAGATAACTTGTCTAAGGGAGTGCCTAGGAGCCACTTGGTTGAGGGTTTTGACAAAATGTTGAAGGTCATCCAAAGGTATTTTACATGTGAGGGCAGATTCAATATGATATACCAGTATCACATTAGGCTTTTTCTACACCTCATAGCCAAGGACTTAATGAACATCCCTTTCAATCTATTTAGGAGTATGGGAAAAATAGTTGATAGGGTCCAAGCCAAGTCCAAGGTTGTGGAGACTAGTGTTTTTTTTTAAATGCAACTCATTTTTCTTAAAATTTCAAGCTAAAAAATAGTTTAAAAAGATAGGAAACACAAAAAAACTTTTAAATGAAAAAACATGCTATGCTAGAATACAACCTAGGCTAAAAATGCTTATGACAAAGATTAGAAAGAAACAAGAAAAACCTGGGAAGTAAAAACTTGACAGGGAAGAGGATGACTGCCTCCTCAAAATTTTCTAGCCAGACATGCGACTATCACTTCAACAGCCAGTGTATGCATGTGGGCTGCCCAAAGATAGGACGCGTATGCATGTTTTCAAGCCCACTACAGGCCATATGTTCCTCTGTTTTTCCTCAAAAAAGGAGGACAAGCAGCTAAGCTTAGGCAGGGAGTACTGGTATTGAAAGCCAAAACCCCTTAAAGGTGCAAAAACTTACTTTGACAAAGAAGAGGAAAGAAAACTTTAGCAAAACAAAGCTAATCCTAAGGTTTTTACTTGACTATGGACTATTCAATCAGAGACCTAGAAGAACCCAAAAGATCCCTGAGAAGGATCACTTCTGCAGGGGACAGGATGATTATCTCTTCCTAAGAAGGATTTCCTGGGTTCTCAGACACGCAGCTAGCACTTCATTAGCAGGCGTACATACATGGGCTGACTAAAGGTAGGGCGCATGCATACGCAGGTTGTCCCACTACAGGGCATGTATGCCTTTTAAGATTCTCAAAAACAGAAAAGAAATAGTGTAGTAAGCAAAGTAGGGAAGACTGGTATTGAGAACTTGAACCCCTGAACACTCAGACTTCTTGCAGAAACTCAAAAAAGGTAGTAAAACCAATTTCAAAATACCAAATAAAAAATCCCCAAAGAACCCTAGAGAGTCCCCAGTATGGTCATCAATTCTGTTGTGGGTGGCAAATCCCTCCTACGGACTAGCACTAAGGGTTTTATCATGCATGCAGAAATGACCTAAAGATTCTTACTTTTTACCATCATCCCATGCCTAAACCCCCATTACTCATATGTAAATACAAGGCTCAAGAGATTAAGTTGACATACCTTAT
>ML813563.1:155005-169190 GCA_009831015.1 Picea engelmannii | reverse complement strand
TAGGAAAGAATCATATTATTGTATCATATTAAATGTGAAAGAGAGATTACAACCATTGCCTTGATGTTGTAAGGTCCCTTCCAACTGTCCTTCATTCCCCACACACTTCTTGCTCCAAGGATTCTGAGACCATGGATCTGATAGCTACTCACAATCTATCTTGACAAATCAAATCTCAAAGCCACTCTAACCAAGCTAATAATTCCAAGCCAACCAAAGCTAACAAGCTCAAGAACCCCTTCTCCATAAGAGCTCCTCTCCTTTTATAAGCTGAAGAGGATAAGGTGAGGAGGTTAGGATGATCCCACTAAATCATGAAAGCGAGTAAGATCCAAACCATTCAGATGCCACCTCACCATGGAAGTTTCTCCTTCTAGAAGATTCGAGAAAACGCTCGTTTTTTCCATGTGTAAGCATTCTCGCACCCTGCTTATAGTGCAACCTGTGAACTATTTTCACCCTAACTATGATGTAGTCTGCGAGAATCAGGCATTCTCGCACCCTAATACATAGGCAGCCTGCGAACTTCCTTTTTTATAAGGTTTTTACACAGGAAAATGCAACTTCTTTTCTCAGGAAAAGTTCTTCTCCCTTCTCTCTTCAGGAAATTAGGCCACTAACCCCTCTAAAGGCAACAGATAGGTTTACATCATTAACGGTCATAGGGATAACAAAAATAATGTGTAATAGAGATAACTTGTCGAAGGGAGTGCCTAGGAGCTACTTGGTTGAGGGTTTTGACAAAATGTTGAAGGTCGTCCAGAGGTATTTTACATGTGAGGGTAGATTCAATAGGATATGCCAGTATCACATTAGGCTTTTTCTACATTTCACAAGCAAGGAGTTAATGAACATCCCTTTCTATCTATTTAGGAGTATGGGAAAAAGGGTTGATAGGTTCCAATCCAAGTCCAAGGTTGTGGAGACCGGTGTTTTTTTTTTAATGCAACTCATTTTTCTTAAAATTTCAAGCTAAAAATAAGTTTAAAAAGATAGGAAACACAAAAAATATTTTAAACGAAAAATCAAGCTATCTTGGAATACCACCTAGTCTAAAACTACTTATGACAGAGACCGGAAAGAAACAAGAAAAACCTGGGAAGTAAAAAATTGACAGGGAAGAGGATGACTGCCTCCTCAAAATTTTCTAGCCAGACACGTGACTGTCACTTCAACAACCAATGTATGCATGTGGGCTGCCCAAAGATAGGACACATATGCATGTGTTCAGGCCCACTACAGGCCATGTGTGCCTCTGTTTTTCCTCAAAAAGGAGGATAAGCAGATAAGCTTAGGCAAGGAGTACTGGTATTGAAAGCCAGAACCCCTTAAAGGTGCAAAAACTTACTTTGACAAAGAAGAGGCAAGAAAACTTTAGCAAAACAAAGCTAATCCTGAGGTTTTTACCTGACTATGGACTATTCAATCAGAGACCTAGAAGGACCCAAAATATCCCTGAGAAGGATCACTTCTGCAGGGGGGAGGATGACTGCCTCTTCCTAAGAAGGATTTCATGGGTTCTCAAACACGCAGCTAGCACTTCATCAGCAGGTGTACATACACGGGCTGACTAAAGGTAGGGCACATGCATACATGGGTTGTCCCACTATAGGGCGCATATGCCTTTTAAGACTCTCAAAAATAGAAAAGAAATAGTCTGGTAAGCGGAGCAAGGAAGACTAGTATTGAGAACCAGAACCCCTAAACACTCAGACTTCTTGCAGAAACTCAAAAAAGGTAGTAAAACCAATTTCAAAATACCGAATAAAAAATCCCCAAAGAACCATAGAGAGTCTCCAGTATGGTTGCCAATTCTGTTGTGGGTGGGAAATCCCTCCTATGGACTAGCACTAAGGGTTTTATCATGCATGCAGAAATGACCTAAAGATTCTTACTTTTTACCATCATCCCGTGCCTAAACCCCCATTACTCATACGTAAATACAAGGCTCAAGAGATTAAGTTGACATAACTTATTTTTTGTGTTTGATGTTGATCCCTTTTCACGCTTGGTCATTCTTTGACTGCAACTCTCCTCCCAATGCTGACCTACAATCACTAAAGACAAACAAAGAACTCCACATGCATTTGATTAATGAACTAACGGGTTAGAGATTTAATCAATCATACAATCAATATTCCAATAATGACAATCTCATATGGCGGGACGGGAAAATAAATTCTTTTATTAACTTCGCAATGATACTTTACGATGATAAAGTTGGCTACTACTCCTCAATCCTGGTCCTGGTCTCTTCTTCCACTGTCCTCCAACTGCTTTGCTCTATACTTCTCTTTGCACAAGGATGGCTAAAGGTTGGGACAAAGGGAATGATTAATCAGGTATAGTTTCTTTACTATGATTCTCCTCCTTTCAAATGGGACCCCTACCTCTTCTTTTATAGGTTAGAAGGAGATAGGTATTTGGTCGAATGACTGGCCATGCATGGCCGAAAGGTTTAGTTAACTTCCCCAAAGCTGTGTGTTCCATCAACAACTTTCCTTTTTTTGTTCTTTTGTAGGTACACGTGGGTTGTCTTGGGTTAGCTCACATGTACACGCATGCAGTAATGGAGCAAGATGCGTGGGCCTTTATAAAAGGGGTTTCTAAGAAGAGTTGTTTAGTAGTGTTTTGGCCAAGAAGGAATCTGAGATGGCCTGATGCCAGGTAAGCATGTCTGGTGCAAATTAGGGTTATAACATAAGTAGGAATGCTTGAGTTGGAAGTATATGAGGCCACCATTGCAGCAACCACTAAGATACCCAACACTTGTGAAAGGTGGTTCAAATCTATGACTCTTAATGCATCATTTTCTAAATATTTCCTCAAACTAGAACATCAGAGAGATAACTTGTCTAAGGGAGTGCCTAGGAGCCACTTGGTTGAGGGTTTTGACAAAATGTTGAAGGTCATCTAGAGGTATTTTACATGTGAGGGAAGATTCAATATGATATACTAGTATCACATTAGGCTTTTTCTACACTTCACAAGCAAGGACTTAATGAACATCCCTTTCTATCTATTTAGGAGTATGGGAAAAATGGTTGATAGGGTCCAAGACAAGTCCAAGGTTGTGGAGACCAGTGTTTTTCACTCAGGGTTGATGAGGATGCTTGTAATGGAGGAATTAAAGAAAATAAACCTCACTTGGGAGAAATTCATTTCCTTTGCTAATCTACAACTAGATGTATCCCCTACCCCTCAATCCTGGGTGCAGATCCCTTTGCCAGCTAGTAGTGTTGCCCAAACATAAACAAGCAAAAAGATAAAGTGAAAACATATTGTCAAAGATAAAGAGGTTCCTAAAGAAGTTGAAGAAGAAGAAAGGGAGGCTTATCACTCCCCACAAAGGGAACTTTCACCTCAGCCTACACCTGAACTAGAGGAAGTTCCCTCAGCCAAAACTTCAGTCGAAAAGGGAAGAAAGTTACACTTTCCTTCACCTACCGCAATAGTTGAGACTAGAGCTAGGAGGCCCTTCACCAAATCATCAACCCATAAGTAATATGTTGAATTAGAAGTCATAACCAAATCTCATGTCCCAAAGAAACATAAGGGTAAAGGTGAAACTATTGAGAATCATGTTGAAGTCAAAAACATCACCACTCCTCCTGATAACCCCACCTTCAAGAGATTGATCAGATGACTCAGGGATGCAAGGAAGGAAATTTCCCACTTGAAGAGAGAAGGATTGGCTGCAAGGAGAAAGATGAGTCAGCTCATGGATATGCATAAGCAAACTTTGGAGCTAACCCATTTCACAGCAAGAATATTTGTTCCCTTGCATAGGTAGCTTAGAAACTTGTATAGGCATAATAGAGACTTGCAGTACCAGAACAAAAAACTTAAAGAGGACTTTCAACCCTTCAAGGATTATATATCCCAGAGAAATCGCAATGTACTAGCCCAAGCCGCAATAGGGAGAAGTGTTGTTGCAACAAGGAGAAGTGCTAGATTAAGGAGATGAAGTGGGGAGGCTAGAAAACCTCATTTTTTATGAAGATAAACTTTTTCATTTTGATGTTTTGAGGGAAGTGTCATAATTATACCTACTAGAGGAATCTACAGGATTATAATCCTTCTGATAATATTTTTTGGGTTTTGGGGCTCAAATTACATGACACAGGAAATTACAGAGCATTTCGTAGAACCTGGTGCTACATAATCATCCTCAAAGACAAAATTGCAGATTTGCTACCGAAAGTGCTGTTGAATCACCTAGACAGACACAAATTAGCAGTTTGCTACGAAAATTGTTGTAAAACAGTTAACACAGGTAGGCGCTATGAAATCTATTACTGAATGTGCTACAAAATCTGCTGAAGAACAGTTTTACACAGGTGAGCAATATGAAATTTGCTACCGAATTCGCTACGAAAACGGCTACGAACTGGCTGATACAATCAACATTTTTTAATTTGTTGCCTCTTTCTAGCTTCGATGGATTTGGAGGAAATCAATGGTCACTAGGTGATCCATATTTTATGAGAAGAATGAAATGAATACAGATTATTAACAGATTCTTAACACAAAATAACAGAGATACAGTAAAACTAGTTTTCTATTCAATAACGAAATATGCTGAAACTGTAAAATGCAGTGGAAACAAGCTTGTTCGAATGGTGGCGGCTTATCTCTGAGAAGAGATGTGACGGAAGTGCGCATTCACCAGAAGAAGGTTACAATGAGGCTCTGAAGGCCTTTTTACAATAAGAAAGAATTCCAAAAACCCTAGACATCCAAAAACCTAACCCTAGGAGATGAAGAGCCAAAAGTCATGTGGGCCCCGTTTGGGTAAGTTAGTACATCAACTTCCTCGGGTCATAACTTTTTCATACGATCTTTGTTTTAGGTGTGTGATAGCCCATTGGAAAGGTATCATCTAGGAGATTAATTTTGGGATCTCAATCATGCCTTCATCTTTCATTGAGGAGCTCACTCCTGAAAAACCTTCATTTAGGCCCTCAAAATGGCCTCGGAAGTTAAAACTGCTAAAAATAGTAAATTGCCAAAATTGTCAGAAAATTGTTTTGAGCTCGTTGGAAAAGGTGGGTGGCCAAAGATATCCATATAGATCAATCCTCCATCCTTATGAATCAATGATCTCCATTTCATTGAGTTCCCCCATCAGATGAGGAAATTTCTTTTGAATTTGGCCCCGGGTGAGCCACTTGCCTTGGTGCAGGAGCTGCCCTGCTTTGACGACTCGATAAAACTTGATCCTTTGTTGTTGAGTGCCCTTGATCTGTCTATCCAAAATATGATCATTGGATTCTTGTTGTATGCATTTGAGGTTGAGCTCTATCGGTATCAGTTGTTCTGCTACTTCTGAGGTGTCCAATAATGGTGGGAAATAAGGGCGAAGGAGATCCACGTTGAACACTGGGTGCAGGAAAAGGAAAGGAGGAATGTTGAGCTCAAAAGAATTATCCCTCATAGCCTTGGTGATAGTGTACGGCCCATAATGGAGTGGGTGAAGCTTCCGATGGGGTCCTATAAGGCATTATTTCTACAAGTGAAACCAAACTTTGTCACCCACCTAAAACTTATTTGGCACCCAATGTTGATCATGGCATTGTTTGTACTTTTCATTGGAATTTTGTAGGATATCCTGAACCTATTGGCAGATGTGTTGGATCTGCTCAATGAACTGGGTGACTTTGTCAGCTTCAGTTGGAGTAGGAGATGAATCGGTTGAGGTGACTGCAAGGGGAAGTGTAACATCTATGGGACCCAATGGTTGGAATCCCAACCCCACATGAAAGGGGTTGTGGTTGGTTGAGCTATGCAAGGCTCGGTTGTAGCTATGTTGGACATAGGGAAGGCTCTCATCACATGTGTGAGGGTTCTTTGAATTATACATGTGGAGGATGTGTACAATCATTCAATTTACAACCTTGGTTTGGCCATCTATCTGGGGGTGGAAGGCCATGGATTTGGTGAGCTTGGTGTCCAACAGTCACCAGAGGCTCGACCAGAATGTGCTGAGAAATTAGCTATCCCAATCTAAGACAATGGTTTGTGGGATTCCAAAATGTACCCAGACTCATTCAAAGAAGAGCTTGGCAGTGGCCTCTGTTGTGATGCTCTTCTTGCAGGAAAATAGAATCGCCATCTTAGAAAAGAGATCAACAACCAAAAAAACAGTCATTTCCCCACTTGGTGGACGGGAGGCTTGACATGTAGTACATTGAGATGGATTCCCATGGCCTGTCGGGAGTAGGAAGAGGGGTGTACAAGCCATGTTTCTTAGTGATCAGTTTGGAAATAGCACAGGCAGTGCAGGACCTAATATACTTGTTGACCTCATGTCGAAGTTTCGGCCAGTAGAAATGTTTCTATAGCATCACCACTGTCTTTTCGACACTGAAGTGTCCTGCCACCCAAATGTAGTGGGCTTCCTATATCAGCTTCACTCACTCACTTGATGGAACACAGATATGGCCCAGAAGACACAACAACCCATCCTGAAGATGGAAATTATCAACAACTGTGTTTGCACCCAACATTTGGTAGGTGGTGGCAAAGTCAGGGTCTGTCTCATAGAGTTGGGGCCATCTAGATGTCTTATGGATGCAAGAGTCTAGCACCATGGTGAGTGTCGCGACTGGCAGTCTACTAAGGAAATAAACGATGCAATTGGTGCTTCCTATTTTATACTTGATGTTGAGGTGGAATTGCTGCAAGTATGTGGACCACTTTTGATGGTGGTCATTCTGCAATTTTCCCTGTGTCTACATGAGCTGCAGTGGCTTATGATTAGTGTGTATGACTGTCTCCTTCCCAAGAATGTAATGTCTCCACTGGTGGCATGCTTTCATAATGGAGTACATTTATTTGTCGTAAGTAGGGTACTTACAGACAGTATTTGACAGTGTCTCACTATGATAGGCCACGGGGTGGTCGTGCTGAGTGAGAACAGTGTCCACGGCATAGTCTAAAGCATTTGTCTCGATCTCAAAGGGATGTTGCAGGTATAGTAGTGAAAGTACTGGGGCTAAGCACAAGTGTTTCTTCAAATCATCGAATGCTTTTTGGTGGGACCAACCCCACACAAATGTTTCCTTACTACCACCCCATTTTATTTGGCTGAGGGCCCATGCAATATGGGAGAATCCCAACATGAACCAGCGGTAGAAATTAGCAAGGCCCAAGAAGATCCGAAGGTCAGTGAGTGTTATTGGTACTGGACAATCACAGATGACTTGGAACTTGGCTAAATCCACATGTACACCATGTTGATCAATGATGTAGCCCAAGTAATGGACCCTATCCATGACGAAGGAGAATTTTTCCAAGTTGGCAAATAGCTTGTGCTATTGCAAGGTGTACAGAACCTATTGAATATGCTGCAAGTGTTTGGCCCAAGTCTTGTTGTAAATTAGAATTTCATCCAGATACACCACTACAAAATTATTGGTGAATGGTCGCAGGATATCGTCCATCATCCTCATGAAAGTGGCTAGAGCATTTGTCAAACCAAAGGGCATGACCAACCATTCAAAAAGGCCTTCCTTTGACTTGAAGGTGGTCTTCCATACATCTGTTTGTTCTATCATGACCTAGTGGTATCCAGACATCAAATCAATCTTACTGAAGTATTTGGCCCCCATGAGTTGATCAAGGAGGTCATTGATTCATGGAATCGGGTACCAGTTTCTGACTGTGATTTTATTCAGAGCCCGATAATCAATACAGAGTCACCAAGTTCCATCTTTCTTCTGTACCAGCACAATCGGGCTCCCGCAAGGTGATGAGTTGGGGTGGATGTGCCCCTTGTGGAGAAGTTCTTGGATCTGTCACTTGATCTCCTCATTCTCTAACAAAGAGCAACGATAGACTGGCCCATCGTGCAGTGGTGCGTCGGGGGTCAGATCGATGGGGTGCTTGACCTGGTAGTGTAGGGGTACCCTTGTAGGTGAGGAGAAGATATCCGAGTATTCTTCCATGACCTTATCTACTTGCTTCTGCTGTGTGGAGAGGTTATCCGCAGAGACCCTAGATGTGGTTGTGATCTTTCACTTATTCTAAGAGTGAATCATGAAGAATACAAACTTCCCCATCTGAGAGATGACATTCCTGCATTGATTAGCAGAGATCAAGGAAATAACACTAGGTGGGACTGCCTCAGGTATCCTGTGCAATTTCCTGTTCAAAGTAATAATCACACTACGAGGCCTAGACTCATACACAGCATGAAATTTCCATAAATAAGGTTGGCCCAAAAGAACATCACAAACTTCAAGAGGAGGAACATCACACAATACCTTGTCTTTGAAGGGCTTGATGTCGTATGACAGTCAACACTGTTGGCTAACGTGGATATCACTTCCTTGGTGGAGCCATCCAATGGTGTAGGGTTGTGGGTGTAGTGTTTTTGGCAGGGCCAGCCACTTAACAACCTATGTTAAGATGAGTTTCTTCTGGCTACCGCTATCAACGATGAAGTACAGCGGGGTGCCTTTTACCCATATTTGTGAATGGAAGAGGCACTCTCCTTCTTCTGGCTCATCTGGTTCACTAGGCTGGAGCTTGGTGGTAGCAACGGTGGCACTGGGTTCCGCATCAATGATCCATCTTCCCCTATCTGGTTCTGGCTCAAAGTCAGAATCCGCATCCAATTCAGAGGCTTGCACTTCGGCCACTAGCGACTACTTTGAGCGGCAGTCAGTAGTGTTATGCCAAGGGCTCTTATGGAAGTCGTACCACTTCCTGATATCTTTCTTTGTCTTTTCGATGTCCTTCTTTGCTTGTGGCTTGGACTAGTTGTCCTGATACTATTCATCTTCTCTCTATCTTTTTTTCAGTGGGTTGGGGCCACCCTTTCCTAGATTTTGTTGTGAGGGGTTCCCAAGCCCAAATTGCTGCATCTTTTGTTTGATCTTTTGCTCGATTTTGACGGCATATCAGTAGGCCACGCCCAAGGATGAGATGTCCAGAAATTCCATTTCGGTCTGGATGTATCTATGCAGAGCACCAGATGTCACTTTGAATCTTTGATACCCAACTTGGTGCGTAAGGTATGGAAGATATTTGTGAAATCTGGCACTGCTTGGTCTCTTTCTTGCCGCAGTGTGGTCCATCTAGTATATAGATTGTCATAACTTCCGACAGGGTAGTATTGTTCCTTAATATCATCCCTAAAGGATTCCCAGGTGACTGAAACTGAAAATAATGAGGTTTCCTCAGTTTCCTTTTGCTCACAGAAAGTTTCCCACCAATCTTTGACATGGGGAACGTCTTTGAGGAGCGCAAAAGTAATCTTTTCTCTATTCGAAAAGTTATGGAAAGAAAAATACCCTTCTAGTAGATTCAACCACTTGTCTACATCATCTGTTTCTATCTGACCTTCAAATATAGTAATATCAAAGTTTATTTGTACCTTGAAGGAGGCGGTGCCTCCATTCGAAAAAGATGTGTCACCTGTTGGTAGCCGTTGAAGGATTTGCGCGAAACTATCCATCATCTCATTCCTTTTTTGCATGAGGGATTCCTCAATAAATAGTTTCAAAGGATCTCCTATCCCATCATATTTATTTTCTCCTTCCATGAGAGGTCACTTGGGCTTGTGATATCTTCTGTCCTCAAGAGAAACAAGCTCGAGACCTAACTCTTTGCACTCCGACCTCATTGGGGACATGCATTAAGATGACAAGGAGCAGACCGCTCTGAGACCACTAATCTAGATTTTATGAGAAGAACAAAATGAATACAGATTATTAATAGGTGCTTAACACAAAATAACAAAGATATAGTAAAAAAAAAATTCTATTCAATAACGAAATAAGCTGAACCTGTAAAATGCAGTGGAAACAAGCTTGTTGGAATGGTGGCAGCTTATCTCTGAGAAGAGATGTGACGACAGTGTGCATTGGCCAGAAGAAGGTTACAATGAGGCTCTGAAGGCATTTTTACAATAATAAAGAATTCCAAAAACCCTATACATCCAAAAACCTAAACCTAGGAGATGAAGCACCAAAAGTCATGTGTGCCCCATTCGAGTAAGTTAGTACATCAACTTCCCGGGGTCGTAACTTTTGCATACGATCTCCATTTTAGGCGTGTGATATCTCGTTGGAAAGGTATCATCAAGGAGATTCATTTAGGGGGGATCAATTATGAATTTGGATATAATTAAGGATATCTATCCTGAAAAACCTTCATTTAGGCCCTCAAAATGGCCCCGAAAGTTAAAACTGCTAAAAATAGTAAATTGCCAAAATTGTCAGAAAATTGTTTTGAGCCAGTTGGAAAGGGTGGGTGGCCACTGATATCCATATGGATCACTAGGTGGAAGATGGAGCTCATCACAAAGGCTTAGAGGAGACATGGAACTAATGGAGATGCACCCAAGGAACAACAAATTGTGTCATAATTATCTTATTAGAGTTGTTGCCAACATGCTCCATGTTTCTAGAAATATGTTAGTTCCACTTGTATAGATGTTAGATTAGTAGTTTTTTGTTGAGAATCCTAGGTTAGAGAGGCCAACTTTCACTTCAATTTTTCGCTTATTGTTTAAACTATATATACAACAAGAGAATTTTGTTTTGAGGTTTGAATGGTTGAGTAGAGACCTATTCATATTCCTCGCCGAGTCTTCCATCTACTCACAATTATCTTTAAACCAGTGACTAAATTTAACCAAAACCCCATTTGGTTATGCATACTAGCCTAGGTTTTCTATGTTGAAACATTGCTATGTTGATTTTTGCCCATTTGACATTCTTTCATAAATCTACATTTACAAACCTATTTGATGGGTGATGGGCTTATCCTCTTGCAATCTGAGGGTGACTCTCAGTGCTAACACCATGCATCAGTTGGCATTGTCATGCCTCAAACACTCAAGATAGAAGTGTTTATCTAGAAACATAAGGTAAGTACAAATATAGTGAATAATCATAACTATTTTCCAAAGATTTTATATACAAGTTGTAGACATCCAAGCATGAATATACTCAACTTGATATGGATGGAAATGTCTTCCTAAAAAAACCTAGATTGATGCCTCTCAAGGTTGATCATCAAAATATATACATTGTGCAAATATTACATTGAAATAAAATCCATTGGACAAGAAAGACAAGATATTCAACATGACTTTCAATTGGTATGTTCAAGATCTACTCCATTTCATAATTTATACCATAATCTTCAAGACAAAAGTGTTTTGTCTACAATGTAAAAATCTTGAGCATAGTTTAAAATATTAATAAACTATTATTACCTTATGATATCATAGAATTACACAATACATAAATGAATTTGTTTATCAAAGTAGTCAAAACACAACAGATTCACTACATATCCACAAGGGTCCAAAATTTCTCTCTTCATGCATACGATTACATTGATCATATCTTTCATGTGATATTTTCCATACAGTTCTTATATCCATTCATACAATTTATTTCATTACATCATACATATTTTCACTATTACCAATCCTATCTACATTCATCCACACTCCACTCATCTATAGCTTTCATCATATATACCTTCCCCCAATCATCAAAATACATCTTAGCCCATACCAACAATATTGGATTGAAATGTTATGGCTCTTATTATTTCCAAACCATCAATTTCCTTTCATTTTATCATCATTTCCCTACCCAAACTTCAAAGGGAAACCTACTTTACCTTATATGTTGACAAAAGGTGGCCAAATGCTTCAGTTATGTGGATGTTGCTTGGTTTCTATTTGCTTGACTATCTCACTATGTTTCAAAAATTGATTAAGTTTCAATTAAATAATGAAGTGGAATGTGGTAAATATTATTTGAAAACATACCAAGAAAATTTATATATGAAAATGTGACAGCTATGATGAGGTGATGCAATGAATATTTCAATTATTTTATAGTATAAACATTGATGGTCACATTCTAAATTGATTTTTTCACATCATGATAAAAAACTGGGTAAATTTTAAGTTGAGGCAACAATGAAAGAGTAGGAAGATATAATAGATAGTTGGAATAATACATCATCAATTTTTCACTATCAAATGGAGACTACAACCATTATTTTAACTCTGATTTCATTTTAGCTACAAAATTTTCACACAAAGAAGTTGAGACCGCAATCATATATACTCCTATAATTGAAAATCCAAAGGCATGGCTACAATTTTGTGTACATATCAACTTCAACAAAGTTGTTTATGATGTTGTAAATTTTCAAAGACTACAAGCCTTACTGCAGGGATGTTAACATTCAACACCACAAATACCATGTCAATTTGGCAATATAAAAAATTGCAAAGCTTGCATCCATTTTTGCATTAATACTGCAACCAATCATTCATTGAGGATGTGACATAGAGTTATTCATCGGGTTGGAATACTTTGTATATTGAGAACACACTTAGAGTGGAAAGTAGTGTTGTTGAAGAGATATTTGGTAGGATAGTACTTATGGAAGTGAAACATAAGGTTGTTCAAATTGATGTTGAAATTAGGAAGGAATATGTTTTACATGAATACTCAAGCAAGGTCTACACATTTTACTCGTATGATGAAAAAAAAAGAACATGGGAACTCAAGTAGAAGAGAAAGCATCCAAGTGATAAAATATAATACTATACAGTCTCCAGGTGAGGTTGCATTTATACCAAACCTCGTTTAAGATGGGGGAATTAACATAATTACCTTTAGAGAATCCAAAATATTTAATGAAAACTGGAAGGCTATTATGTGTATCTTTTGTTTCAAAATGAGTATGACCATAGGATGTTTAATTATTTGATTTATTTTGGTATTTTTTGCATGGTACCATGCAACCCTTCAGTTGCGGTGTATGATGAGCCCTGAAATCACCCTTTTCACTCATTCCTTTCTCATCCCTTTTACCTCCTATAAATTTCTAATATTTCTCTTCCCATACTTAAGACATTCCCCATAGTTCAATATTATTTAGTAGGATTATCTCCTTGTCTATGAGTGAAGAATTCACTCAAAATAGATTGACTTCTATATTTGAACCTCTTAATCCCCAGTGTTCAATCCATTGGCATAAAATGTGTTCACATTGTCATAAATAAAAAACTTCAAGGACAATAGGGACAAAAGGTCAAAATGTGCAAGTCTCCATTCTAATATCTGTAACCTCTATGAGCTTGATTCATGCCATGATATATCTAAGATCCCATTAGATAATTTTTCTGCAACTAATGAAAAGGCATCAGCTATGAAGGAGAATGAGGAGTACGGATGAATTCAAGATCGAGGTCATGAGGCTTTAGTTGATGGGTTTTCATCAGTAGAGGACTAGGAGGATGACGAAGATCATGATTTTTTTTATAGAGAAGCTTTGTTCATAAACAATAAGACTCAGACGGGTAAATCTGTCTAATATACCTGAAGAAAGTGAGTCTGATCTAGCTGAGTCTAGTGCTTTGGAGAGCGAGAGTGGAACTTCAATGGTGGATTCTTCACCATCATTCAAAAAAATAGATCCAGAAGAATATTCTATTGAAGCCTTCTATGAGAAATATGCAGACAGGATGTGTTTCTTTGATAATCTTAACAGTCAACAGACCTATGCATTAGGTCAGTGGCTGCAGGGAAGAATACATTTGCAAACCCTAATGATGTTTCAATGCATCGTTTTTGTGAAGATATACGTGGATAGATGATACCAAACAGACCCTTATATTCTTTGTTATATTATCCAAAACCATATGATAGAGCAAAGCAAAAAGGGTGGTGAGGTAAGAAGCTAGTGTAAAGGCAATGTTTAGTTCCATTCGTTCCATGAGTGGGTAAGGAAGGTTAGGTCCAAACCTCTTCCTGAGACGAACTGTGACTGTGTTAGTGTATTGACTAAGCTTCCTAGCACAAAAAGTCAGTGTGTACCAATGTTAAATAGGCAACTTAGGGTGGGTCAAGCCATGGTTCAAGATCTAGGTTCATTTAGCTGATGTATGTTTTTGTTGTCATTGGGGTATCTTAGAGCCATGAAATCTGAAAGCCTAAATCCCAAGGGGTGACATCCAGGCAAAGAGATAAAAATGGTGGTGTTTTTACGTACCTACAAAGAGATAAAAATGTTCTTACCATTTTTTGTGGTTCTTCTTGTCTTGTGAGTGTATGTCCTATGTCTTCATGTGCATGAGGATTTTGTTTCAGGTGGGCTCCTTGTCTCTTGGCTCCTTTCAGGTGGGATCCTTGTCTCCACA
>ML813563.1:107641-134571 GCA_009831015.1 Picea engelmannii | reverse complement strand
TGTACTTGAACATTTAAGTGGGGTAAAAGGAGGTTTCCCCCTCGAAGAGGCTTATTATCTGAAATTATCTCTTTTTCAAGGCGTTGAGTACTTTTTCTGAGGATTTTCTATGCTATATTGATATTTGGTTCTTAACAAATATACTTACTAATATACATCATGGATTGATATACCATATATCCCTCCACCATAGAACCCTCAAGACATTCTCTTTGTCTAACCAAAGCCTTCAATGATTTGAAGTGTCTCTCCACCATCCACATTGACCTTGTGTGTACAGGTCCACACATTTCAATCTCCTCAACTTGGTGTATGAGGTAGTGTTCTTGTGCATTGAAAAATGTTGGAGGTATATACTTTTGCATTTCACACATTAGCCGAGGAATTTCTCTCTTCCAATACTTTATATCATCTTCATGAATTTCTTTCAATGACAACCATCTACAGATCATGAAACAAGAAAATAACATGTTTCAACATAACATAATATATAGTACATTACAAGTAAAAAACATGTAATTAAGTACAACAACAAATTGAAAGAACAGTTTGCATATAAATCACAACTAGTTACCTCATGTCTTTTTCAAGATCATATATAACTCGGTTGGCGTTGTTGTCAAAGTCATTTGGGAGAGATAGTGGTAGAACATAATGTAACAAAAAAAATGAATCGTTATTTGTTTCAAGCAAAGTAGACAAAAAAACAAAAATATTAAAAGATGTATAAGGCCAATATATAAATATGTATACCAAAATTATTACCTTAATGAAGGTATGCCAATCATGTGTTTTTACCCCACCAAATCCACCTTTCTTCGTTAAGATATTATTTATGTTTGAAGCAAAACCTGTGGGAAATTTAATTATTTGAGTGAAGTCTTTTACATCATTGTTTTGTTTCTCTTTTAATAACCATGGAAGGTTATTTCGGTCTCCATAGTTATTTGATTGGATCACACTTCACATTGCATGATTGGCTTCCTGAATGTCAGTACAAATTTTGACAATTTTTTCTTTATCCCTCCTACCATATATGATTCGCCATAATGTTTCTATCACATTCTTCCTGATATGCATTATATCAAACAAATGAGCTATTTTTATCTCCTCATAGTAGGGAAACCTCATGAATTGAGTGAGATAACATTTCATTCCTCATGGAAGCCCATTATTAATACCTTCATGATGGTGGCCTTCATGAAGCATAAAAGAAATCACAACAATAATTATCAAATATGGTAAAATAAATTCAATAATTAAAATAAAAATTCAAAACATTACATATACGATACATAAAGAAATTGTGTACCTTAATGATTTCTATTATATTCCAACCTCCATAGGTGAGGTGTCATTCTTTGTGGTTTTAAACCAGTCTCTTCTTTCCCATTGAAAAGATGTTTTTTAGTAGTACGATACTTATGGTTCTTAGGGAGGAGGTGCATATACTCATAAAACACAACCTTTCCTAACCTTTTTGAAGGACGATACTTCATCTTAGGACCACAAAATGGACAAGCAAATTTACCCTTTGTTTGAAGACCTGCAACATATGGATTAATATCAATTATATGATGAGATTGTTTAAAAATTAAGAATGCATGATATCTTTAAAAATTATATAGTATTAAAGAGAAATAGAATGCTACAAAAATGTGTTAGTCCTTAGGCATCATGAATTTTCCATAAAAGTATTCCACGGAATTTAAATTTATTCTCCCCGATTCGTTTAAAGATGTCATACATAGTGATGCCAGCCCATAACTTTAGTAGCTCGTCTATAAGAGGCTCGATATACAAATTCATATATTTAACTTGGTACTTACCTAATTGTTTGAAATTAGACATAATTACTACCATGATATGTATATATAAGTAAATAAATAAACAAAATATATTATGCAAAAAATGAAACAAATGAAAATGTTACATTAAAAAAATTAATGTAAATAAATACCTAGAACAGTCATTGTTAACATTATGTGCTCCCTCATCGTTAGTTGTGTTGGATTCTTGAGGTCGAGCATAACACATCCATACCAGTTTGTAATCCGTTTGAGATACTTCTGATGTAATTTTGCAGCATTGAAGATTAATAAGAAATCATTCATCATTAAAGTGATAAATGGATTGAAATTCTTCTTTGGATAGGTTTAGTTTAGGGTTCGTCGTGAGCGCCTAGAGTTCGTTGTTGCAGCCAGATCCGGCCATGGCCATCCCAGGGGGTGGGGTTTTGGCCCCTCCCCCTCCGAGCTCAGAAGAGGACACATTCAGGAAGCTGATTTCCAGCGGAGGCAAGCGCAAGTTCCCTTCTACTGTTCCAAAATTCATAAAAAAGCTAGATGAAATCCCAGAAATCGCCCTCCAGGATACGCAATTGATCAAGATAGCCCTGGCTCTCTCTGAGAGAGGGCTGGTAGGCCATTTTATGGGACTTTGGCCCTCAGCAAAAACCACCAATGCTTGGGTCCAAAGGAACTGGAAACCCCACCTTAAGTAAGGAGTTACCTGCTACCCTTTGAGCAGTGGTTTTTTTCTCTTCGAGTTTATAAACAAGGAAGATAAGGATCTCATTTTCAGAAATGGACCATATTTTATGGGAACCCAGGGGCTATATCTGAAACGCTAGACCCCAGACTTCGATCCCATGGTGGAACTGCCAAAGGAGGTACCTGTTTGGGTCAGGCTCCCCAACTTGCTGGTTCACTACTGGAACTATGAAGCTCTGCAAAAGATAGGGAATGGAATAGGGAAATTCATTAACAAGGAAAACAACAAGTCCATCTACAACTGCGCTAGGATATGTGTTGAGGTGGATCTTGAGGCAAGGCTCCCGAAGGCGGTGAAGCTTACTGTGGGCAACTAGTCTCACTACCAGAAACTCGATTATGAACACCTTCCCTTCAAGTGTAGAACCTGTCAAGAGCACGGACACTTCCAGAGGAATTGCCCAAAGAACCAAAGCCCAGAAAAGGAAGATTTTGAGGGTTGGAAAAAGGTCAAGAAAAGCAAACCAGGTCCTAAATCCAAAGATCCAAGGCCAGAGCAGGCGAGCCTACCTTCATCTTCAAAGCCAAACCCTCAGAAGGTACCTCCAAAAGAAGGGGCTAACAAGCCAAAGGAAACCCTAAAAGAGTCATTCGTTATAGTCTCTCAGTCCCCGCCAACCCCAGAAAATCCGATTCCGGTCAATGAAACCCCGCCAACATATGAACCCATGAAGTTGGATGAGGAGCACAATCCTTTAGACTCCGAAACGAGCGCAGATACAGATGAGGGGGCCACGGAGACCAGAAGTTATGTTGGAACCCCTGAGAAGGTCCCTAGAGGAAGGAAACCAGAGAGGAAAAAAAGGGAGGATAAATCTTACAGGGACGTAACTGCAGGATTTCAGCATACCATTCTAGCTATGATAGAAACCAGATCTTCAAAAAAAGGCAAAGCTTTGAAAGGAGCCACCCCCCCCCCTCTAGTTCTTAATGCTTTACCTCTCCTGGAATTGCAGAGGGTTGGGAAGTAAACTAAAAGAAGAAGCTATCAAAGATCTAGTCAGAATGAATTCCCCGGATGTACTTCTGATCCAGGAGATGAAGATGGAGGAACCTGAGATCTTCCAGGCTAGTAAAAATTTCTGGAAAAAAGGAGCAGGTAGAGCCGCTAGTGCCAGGGGAGCTTCAGGAGGTCTAGCCACCTTCTGGAACTCCTCAATGCTAGACTTGATCGAAGAACATAGCACCATCCACTGGTTGTTCACGAAGTTGCTGCACCACGAATTGGGACATTAGGTTAGCCTCTTTAATATTTATGCTCTGGTTCTTTTACGGGAAAAAAAATATTGTTGGGAATCTCTGAATAATTTCCTTGCTACTAACCATCATGAGAATCTCATTCTTGCTGGAGATCTGAATGTCACCCTAGCCCTCTCTGAAAAAAAAGGAGGAACACCCATAAGAGACCCTACACGGGAGTGGGTTGAAGACATTATGCTGGATTGGGATATGGAGGATATCAAACCCAGCAAAGGAAATTTTACTTGGAACAACAAAAGAGTGGGGTCGGGGCACATTGCAGCCCGCTTAGAGCGCTTCCTGGTTCACTCTTCCTTTCTAACCCTTGGACTTCTCGCCTCATCTGAAATCTTGCAAGAATGCACCTCGAATCATAAGCCCATCTCCCTTTCCCTGATCCCTGGAGAAAACCTGGGACTGATCCCCTTTCGCTTCAGCCCTCTATGGGTCTCCTCGGAAGGCTTCCTCGAGCTGGTATCGGAGTCCTGGAAGAAGAGTGTCTCAAGATCACCTTTCTTCATTTGGGAAGAGAAACTGAGAAGGCTCAAAGTGGATCTCAAAAACTGGGCAAAGAAACTGCCCTCCCCTTTGCAGGAAAGGGAAAAAGCCCAAAGGGCCCTGGAGATTCACCAACGTCATATGGAGTCTGCCCCGGTCACCCCAGCAATGTTGAACGACAAGTTGGAGCTGCAAAAGAAGCTTTACAAAGCTCTTAGAAGAGAGGAAGAGTGTTGAAGAGTAAATTCAAGAAGTCTCTGGCTCCAAGCAGGAGACAAAAATACTTCTTTCTTCCACAAGCAGACAGAATCCTGAAAAAATCAGAACTCTATCAGAGAGATCCAATCTCAGGGGCAAACCTTCAAAAAATTTGAGGAGATCAAACTTGCAGCCTACTCCTTCTATAAAAATATGTTTACTGAAGAGATGGAGGCCCCTGCTAGACCAGATCTCTATCCTCTCACAGTGGTCCCCAAGCTGATAAATGAAGATGACAACCATTGGTTGAAAGCCCCTATCAAGACAGAGGAGATCAGCAAACCTCTCCAAGCTATAAACCCGAATAAATCCCCCGAGCCTAATGGTTTCACGGCTAGGTTCTATATAACCTACTGGGATATCATCCAAAACGATCTAGTCAGAATGGTGAGGAAATCTCAGAAATGTAGCAAAATTGGAGGGAGCACCAACTCCTCCATTCTAGCTTTAATCCCCAAAGAGAAAGGTGCCCAAAGCTTCTCAAGATTTCGTCCTATTTCGATTTGTAATACGGGGTACAAAATCATCACCAAAGTAATAGCAAACAGAATAAAAAAAGTCCTCCCCAGGATCATCCCGGAGAACCAGGGGGGCTTCATCCAGGGGAGACAAATCCAGGACAATATTATCCTTGTGCAAGAGGTTATCCACTCAAGTTGTCAAAGGAAGGAGAAAGGAATGTTAGTCAAGTTGGATCTGGCAAATGCCTTTGACAGAGCCCGACTGAATTTCCTCTTTGTTGTGATGCTCAAGATGGGATTCCACCCACATTTGGTTCGTTGGATTAGGGCCTGTATAGCGGGGCCTTGGATCGCCCCCCTGGTCAATGGAAAACCGACCAATTATTTCCAAGCCTCAAGGGGACTTAGACAGGGCTTCCCCCTGTCACCCCTGCTCTATGCCATTCAAGCATCTGTGCTAAGTTTCCATCTGAATAAGAGCATGCAGCAATGCACCTTAATTGGCCTCTCAATTTCTCCTAGAGTTGAGAGAATTAATCATGCTCAATTTGTCGATGATACGCTCCTTCTGGGCCAAGCCAACCTATCCACAGCAAGAGCTCTCAAGAAATAATTGGATGACTACACTGAAATTTCTGGCAGTGAAATAAGTTTGAGAAAGAGTAAAATTTATGGATGGAACTGCCCTCCTATAGAAATGATTGGTATTTCCAGGGTGCTGGAAATGGAAGGAACTTCAACGTGGGAGTACATTAAATATTTAGGAATCCTGCTAGTCAAAGAAGCCCCCAGAAGTAACCTGTGGCTGCCTCTATTGGACAATATGAAAGCCAGGATCTTGGCCTGGGGAGAAACCTGGCTGAACAAAGCAGGGAAATTAATCCTCATAAATTTTGTTCTCACCTCTCTTCCTGTCTACCAGGCCTCCATTCTCCTTGCACCGAGAGGATTTGTGAGAGACTTAGACAGCATCTTGAGAAAATTTCTTTGGGAAGGGGGAAGGAATGAGGGGAAAAAATGCACCTAGTCAGCTGGGATAAGGTAAAAGCCCCCAGGATGGAAGGTGGGCTGCAGGTAAGAGATGTGGCCACTCAGAATTTGGCCATGGGAGGTAAGATACTCTGGAAGATGATAAGAGGTAAAACCAATTGGAGCTCCAAATCTCTAAGGTTTAAATATTTCTTTGGTCACAAAGAAAGGTGCCTTGAGCACCCCCCCTTGACTAGAAAAGGCTCTCCCATCCTTTCTCTCTGCCTTAAGGCTCTTGATTTGATTACCTCAAAGCTTTTTTGGATTCCGGGGAATGGCAGAAAAATCAAGTTTTGGGAAGACTATATTTTAGGACAGACCCCTTTAAGCTTTCTGGAAGGGATGGAAAACATCAAGAGTTGGCTCCATTCCAATAGCAAAGTCACCCTGTGGGACCTGTCAGCTTGGAACCAGGGCGGCTCTTGGCTTAAGTGGGATTTGGGCAACTTTCCGCGGCACTTAGAAACTGAAGCTCGAACCCTCCTGGATTCCCTTCAAGGGTGCTCCCCCTCCTTGTCCAGGATGAAGGACAAAAGAGGCTGGGGGTCTTCGTCTGGCAGCTACTCAGTTGCAGTTGGTTATGCATCCCTGCAAGCAATCCCTTGGGTAGCCCCTGATCTCTTGGTGTGGAGAAATCTCTGGCTGCATCCCTCCCTTCCCAAACTAGATCTCTTCTGTTGGTCCCTTTTGCACAACAATATCCTTTCTTGGTAAAACCTCTCAAAAAGAGGCTGGGAAGGGCCCTCTCGATGCCCTCTTTGTGCTTGTCATGTTGAAACCTCTGTCCACCTCTTTCTCCTCTACCCCTTTGCTCAGGAAATTTGGCTTCTCACTCTTGGCCAGTTGAATGTGCCCCTCCCTTCTTCAGTCACCTCTCTGTTTACCTCTTGGGTCAATTTGGCTCCCTTCTCTTTTACCAAGTTGAATATGTTAAAGCATTGTTGGATGTGGGTGCCGAAAGTAATCTGCTGGAAACTATGGATGGAGCGAAACAGCGAGATCTTCAGGGATATAGCAGGGACGCCGGCCCAAACTGCACTCAAAGTGAAAGCGCTTTTGGGATATTCGGTAGCCTCAAATACTACTATCACCAACGAAGTAACCCCAAACAAAGTTGAGTATGCCTGGTTCCATGAGCTTGATCCCTCCCTCCTGGCCAGAACCAAGAAAATTTCCAAACACTATTCCCCTTGGGAAATTAGGCTGGAGGAACAAGAGTTTTTAAAGTGGAGATCCTCTTTGGAGAAGCATATCCTGCAGGTGTATGGGGCTTCGAAAGGGAATCCTAGTCCCGCTGGAAGTGGAGGGGTCCTACTTGACATCTCAGGGAAAATTGTGCTCAACTTTTCCTGGGGCTGGGTCTGAACACCAATAATACAGTTGAAATTTCAGCAATCTGGCAGGGGCTTGCTCAGGCCAGAAGGTTATCAATTACGAATTTGGTTTTCATAGGGGACTCTAGAATATTTATCCACGCTCTCAATCAGAGGAAGGCTCCCAAAAAAGTGGGCTTGGATCACTATTATAGGAAGGTTCTAGTCCAGATGAAATATTTTGAAGAGGTGAAGTTCTACCACGTCCTCAGGAATCTTAATCAGCTGGCAGACCATGAAGTGAACAGAGGCACCTCTCTGGTCAAGGGAGTCATCAACGTAAATGGAGTTGAAAATCAAGAACCAATCCCTTAGAGTCTGGGGAGAAGGAACCGCCCGGAGTGCTCCTGTCAGAAAATGCAGATGTCTGAAATTTGCCAGGAAGGAATCCAAAGTGCAGGCGCGAAGGAACATATGTTGAAACAGTGTTGTATCTAATGCTGAAACACAGTGTTGTAACTTATGCTGAAACACAGTGTTGGAACAGATGTTGAAACACAGTGCTGGAATAGATGTTGAAACACAGTGCTGGAACTTATGCTGAAACAGTGATGGAACATATGTTGAAACACAATGCTGTAAAAGTTGAAACACAGTGTTGTAACATATGCTGAAACACAGTGCTGGAACAGATGCTGAAACACAGTGCTAGAAATTATGCTGAAACAGTGCTGGAACTTATGTTGAAACAGTGTTGCATCATATGCTGAATCACAGTGCTGGGACATATGCTGAAACAGTGCTGGACCATATGCTGAAACACCGCTGTAACAATTGCCGAAACAATGCTGAGACATATGCTGAAATAGTGCTGAGACTTATGCTGAAATAGTGACTGGAGATTCGGCAATTAAATTTAATCCAGCTCTTTTAGAAGACGTACAGGAACTAGTTAAGGTCACAATTATATAGCTTTAGAAGTAGATTGGTTCAGAAAGACAGGCCCGCAGAAATATGAGGCCATTTTTTATTATGATATGTGGCTAGTCCACCCCATTAATATATTCTATAACTGTTTCTGTAAAAAAAAAACCATTATGTGCTCCCTCTTTATTGACATCCAAGGAGGAATGTTATTTTTTATAACAAAAATAGGCCACACTGAGTAAATAGACCTAATCTCTCTAAATGGATTAACATCGTCAGCTGCAAATGAAATCCTAACATTACGAGGGTCATCTTTGAAATCTTCCCATTTTTCCTCAATTTCCCTAAATGCATAACCATCGGCAGGAATTCGAAGACACCATCTCCACTTATGTTACATGCATGGTAATCCATAAATTGTGCTATTCTTTCGCATTTGAACAATCATTGCAAACATGGAATTATGGGAATATGACAAAGAACCTTTCATAACACCCTTTTTATTACTTGATCGGTTCGATATCTACTAATAAGGCATTGCGGGAATTTTGTTTTTGACACATGTTGTCCATAATATATAATAGGATCATTAGGACATGCATCTATAGTTTGATAATCCATTCCAATGTCTTTCATAATGGCATGCAAATATTGATATGTGCGAGGTAAAATATTTGACGATGCTAACAAAAATTCACCTAACAATCTACAACATAACAAATAACTAGTTAATGTAAAGAATATTAATCGTAAAAATTGCATTCTTATTTTACACATTAATTAACACTAAAAAAATAGAAAAAAAGTCAACATTTATGTATATGAGATGAAACATATTACATACCTTAGGATCTGTGTCAGACAAGTGTTTGACAAATGATTCATAACCTTTAAGTTCACAAGCAGCAATGTAGCGAAGATAATATTTTCTCTTGAGCCTTCATAAAGTCGTTTATTTTCCTTTTCTAATATAGGTTCATCATAAATACCATCATTGTCCCCATCCTCATCTGGCTGAGCAAACAAATCTTGGATCATTTGATTTGTCCCATCATCTTCTTCCATGGGATCATTAACTTGATTATTCAAGTCATCTTCTTCCATGAGATCCTCATTTGTTTCATCATGTTCCTTAGCTTGTACAACATCATTTCTACTACTACTTGGTGCAATATTCTACAGAAACTTAGGGGGAAACTCTAAATTTATAATTACAAACAATCATGCAAAATTAGTGTGTATAAAAAATATTCAAACAATATATATATATATATATATATATATATATATCGACAATATAAAAACAGATAATGAATATATAGCTATTTTCATATTTCTGTGGTGAGGAGTTTCGAAGTTATTTGCCGGATAATCCACAATTGGTGTCATTTTTGTCATCGACGTTTCAAATCCGAATCGGGATTCATCATCAGGACTAATCGTCAATTGATAGCTTGTTGATCTTAGTCAATTAGAAGTTAAGATGCAGGACATTTTAAGATTTTACCTAGGTCAATATTCATTTGATCCCCCATCAATGTGCCAATATTTCCTATAATGTTTTTTAGGTGTTTCCATTAAAATTCTTACGAGACGTGTAGTGCAACATTTTTTGCAAGGGAAATAACATTTACCATCACCCTTTTCACCCTATTTACTTTTTTTCCCACCTCTACTATTTTGTGGCATTCTCTTGCACAAAAATACCCTTTATGAACCAGCGTTGCTATAGCAAGATTATCACAACATCTCTAATTTGAAAAATATTTATATTTTTTTTCGTCACAAGATCGATGAACGTTGACCAAGTCAATGTGGACTTTGTCAAATAGTTGGGTGATTGTTTGAATAGTGTAACAGTCATCATTGGTTCATCACTCTTGCAACGATAACTAAAGGTCATCGCAAGAGCGACATGTGTTCATTATCTTCACATTCGTCTCTCTTGTGACATACAACTGGTTTCATCTCAAGAGCGACAAACATGAGTTGGATTTATAAAAAAATTGAAAAATTCAACTCTTTATCTTCAATTTTGCGACAAAAGGGTACTTTCATCACAAGTAGTCATCGCAAATTTTTCAATATGTAGTAGTGAAGTTTGGTTTCACTTGCAGAAAGAACCCCTTACAAGACCCGATAGAAGGCTTCGTCCACTTCACTATGGACCTCACACCATTACCAAGGCTATGGGTGATAATTCTTTTGAGCTCAACATTACCCCCTTCCTTGGCTTGCACCAGTGTTATAATGTGGACCTCCTTCGACCATAATTTCCACCATTATTGGACACCTCAGAAGTAGCAAAAAAGTTGAAACTGATAGAGCTCAGCTCTGACTACATGGAACATGCATCCAATGATCAGATCATGGACACATAGGTCAAGGAAAATTTCCAACAAAATCTTCTCCTTTATCGTGTTGTCAAATTGGGCTATCTTTTGCACCAAGGAAAGTGGCTCACCTAGGGCCAAATTCAACATAAATTTCCTCATTTGATGGGGGAAATCAATGAAATGGAGACTATTGATTCCTAATGGGGGAGGATTTATCTAGGTGGATATAAGTGGCTATCCAACTCTTCCAACTGTCTCATATATAGTTTTCATCTTGGTAGTTTTTTTCTATCTTTTCGGGTCTTAAACTTACAGGGTCGTTTTGAGGTCCTAAACAACGTTTTTTGGGATTTCCAAAATGGCACTATAGATGGGGTCAAAGTGTGATGAAAAAATTGTATTCCTTGGATAGACCTTTCCAATGAGATATCGTGTACCTAAAACGGATATCATATGCAAAATTTACAATCGTGGGAAGTTGATGTACCAACTTACCCCATCAAGGCCCAAATGACTTTTGGCACTTCTTCTCCAAGGGTTAGGTTTTTATATGTCTAGGGTTTTGGGATTACTTCTTGATGCTAAAAAGTTATGGAGGCCTCATTTTAATGTGCTCAAGTGAATATGTGTAGCCTCCACATCTCTTCTTAGAGATTAGACACCATCATTCGAGCAAGATTGTTTCATTCTGCATTTTACAGTTTCAACAGATTTCTTTATTGAATAGAAGTAAAGTTTCATTGTATCTTTGTTATTGTTCACTATATATATATATATATATATAGATAGATAGATAGATAGATAGATAGATAGATAGATAGATAGATATATGTTTTAATGTTATATATCTATGTTTCATTTTATTTCTCTCATAAATCCAGATCAATATCCTACTTATATTCAAAATAACACTAACCTTGACCCCAAGAATGTTTTGTGTTATGGTCCAAAGACACATTCTCTTTTAGGGAATGTGTTTTTGTTTAATCGTGGTGCCTACATCCCTTTAGTAATCTAGAGATACAATACAATGTTCTTGTGAGGTCATTCGAGGATGTGATCTGCACTATAGTTGTAGAATATTTGTGGGTAGTAGTTGTTGTTCATGGCTATTGATTCTGAAAAGGTATCATTTAGGGCACAAGGCCCATTATTCTCTTCATGTGACCTTAGTTAGACCTCTAGACACATTTTTTTTTCACAAGTAAGCTTAGTCATAATAATGTGTGCACAATATAGGAACACACACATGCTCTAGAAATTTCACATGATTTATATCAAGCATGCACACTCTAGAATGTGTTTTTTTTTATTTAGAGCTTGTGCATGTTCCTTTCATTCAATTTATTTTGTGTGGGATTGACAAATTTCACTTTTGTGTTTGTTGAATTGGTTTCTTTGAATTTAGGTCCGGAATGACAAACATGGTGGTTTAGGTTGCAAATACATAAAAACCTCCATTTTTCTAAATGGCTTTCAATATATCTATTTTCATTTTTATTTTGTATAGACTACTCAAATTCATCATCGATGAAACTACACACAAACATAGATTTGACTATGTATCTTCCAAATATACAATTTGAAAAATAAATAATTTTTAATATATTTTTGTCTTGACGAAAACTTTTTGAGCTCTATAAAACCCTAGAGAAATAGGGTTTGTTGTTTCATGTAGTCTTCCACCTAGTGACACCCCATGGAAGGGCATGCATGGATCCCTGACCCCCCTTCTTACAAAGCAATTCTTGAAAAATTGATCACTGGCACCTCGGGCTTGGTGTTGGCACATCAAATCCCTCAAAGAGCACGGGTAGTGACCCTCAACTGAATCATGTAGAGAATGGAGGAAACATTATTGTGGAAGATCACCTGCAATATGCAAAAGGACCAGCCAAATGGAAGCCCAAACAATTCATTTCGAGAGCTTAATAAATGACAAAGTATGAAATTTGATCTGAGAGCATTGGCAACTGTGTGAAATTCATGAAAGACCATGCGGTCATTGGGAATTATTTAGGGATTTGGACGATGGAATGAGATTTGGTAGCCTGGATCAAAGCTAGATGGAAAACCATAAGACATGTGGATCTCAAACTCAACTCGAAGGGTTTTTTCACTGCAATTTTCCATAATCACTTGGACAAGACACAATCATTGAAAATGGGTTGCATTACTTTAGATCTATCGGCATGCATCTCAGGTATTGGATTGAAAAATTCAATACCAATAAAAAATACTTATCATATGCCCCAATTTGGGTACGGTTGTATTCACTTCCTCATGGATATTGTGATGAAGAAATTTTAACAGGGATTGGGAATACCCTAGGCACTTTTTTCAAAGAAACTGAGCCCACTAAATAGTGAATGCACACATCATATGCTTGAATATGCATTTATATGAATGTATATGTGCATATTCCATAGTCAACTTACCTTAGTTATAATGGCATAGAGTGGGTTCAAACTTTAGACTATGAATTTAACCCCTTCCAATGTTGACGATGTCATGAACATTGGCATCTTTACAGGGGATTTAACCTGATCAATCCTCCAAGACAACGAATTTGGAGGTTGTATCGGGTGTGATTTTTATCAAAGTCTCATCCATATTTTGCGCATGTAGACGCCAACCCCATCTAGAATAGGGAAAAACCTCCATATCTAATAAAAACTTCAAAATTCTAGGAGATAACCCATAAGAGAAGATTCAAAATTATCCCTCAGCTGGTTGATATGAGAATAAAACACCCAAAGAATATTGTATTCCCTCATAATCTCTTGAGGGGCCCAAGATTCAAATTCCAATAAATTCCCCCCTCTCTACTGGACACACTGACCACACTGAGAGAGAGGTGGTGAAATAGTGTAGGGATCTTTTTACACTTCTTTCAAAACTTATTTAGCAACCACTTCAAATATTATTATTCATTCACAATTAGCTACTTCCATATAAAAACATCATTACTCAATAATAGAGAACATTAAACCATCATCATAATGAACAAAAAGAACACCGGATATATGTGTAAGATTTTGTATTATGGTGTTACATGAGACTACAATCTTCGGGGTTTATCAGCACCAACTGAAAAGAGCACAACTCCAAGAGAGAACCAACTCTTAATAAAATACCCAGCTTGCATATCTCAGCACCAACTAATATGTGAGGAATTTAACCGTCAAGTACAAGACCCAACTTGTAGATAGAAGACAATTTTTCCAACCTGTACCAATACTGTGTCACAATCTGTACCATCACAAGTGCATCAACTATGCACAAAACAACCTGTCACAACAACCTGTCCAACCTGTCACTGTCTCATCCACGAAACTCAATCCACTCTCATCCACATGCAAATCATGCCAAGATCACCAAGAGCATATCTCAAACCATATGCTCAACATCAACAACACATGCCTCTACCAAGCATGCAACAAGATCACCAACATACCATCACAAGATATGTGCTTGTACCATATCATGTACCAACCATGTACATCAACCATCACCATATACCATGTACCATGTACAATGAAATGTGCATCAACCATATGCCAATAATATGTGCCAAATGTGTACCAAGCATGTATATAGATCACCAACAAGTGCCTCATACATATACCAAAATGTATCTCAAACAATGTGACCAGTATCCAACATGCTCCTAAAACCATGTGCTTCAAGGATCATGTGCCTCAACCATATATCATGAAATACACCATAGCATAATCAACATGTAACCCTCAAAACATGCATATAAACATACATGCAACTTTGTAATAGACCTAGTGTATGTGATCACAAACCTACAGACCTTCCTCAACTTTAGCAACAAGAGAATAACATATTCATCAAACATTACCTTAGTCTCATGAGACTAGTTATTGGATTACTCACAAACACTAAATTTAAAAAAGAATAACTTTGTGTGTGATCCAAGTGGATATTGGTGGCCAATGTTATCCCTTGAACAAGTTTTGGAGAACCTTGGTCATATTTGAACTCTTTTGGGACTTCAACAAGAGGGTCGAAGGCGAAGCGCAAGTCGAAGCAGAGATCGTGGGATCTTGGCCCCTTTTTAGGGAAGTTTTGGGATTAGGGTTTATGTAACGGGTATGGGATGTCGGCCCATGGGTGTACCCATTTTTAGGCCCATTTTGTAATGTATAAATAGAAATATAGGCAATGTAAGAAGTAGTAGACCTAGTAGAATCGGCTTAGTGTGGAGCTAAAGGCTTTGTGAATACTATGTGTTAAGACTTGCAGAGCTAAGTGCAAGTGATTCTAAGAAGCTTGTGTGTAGACTATGTAAGAAGGCTTTGTGTTGTGACCTAACTTGGGGAAGGAGGATTTGGTGAGGTGAGCATATATCTCATATCCTATGCGGAGTGGGGTTTTGGGCTCTATGCATGTATGGAGATTGACAAAAGATAATAAAGAAGAGAAGAGTTGGTGGACATAGCCACACACTTGGGTGAACCACGTATATCATGTGTTATGGTTTCTCTGTGCATTATGGTTGTTATATTGTTCATATGATTTAAGCTTAGTGCGGTAATGAATGTTTATATGAATCTGGTATGATAGATTAAGTGCTTAATGATGTGACTACATGCTAGATCTGATCTCTTTCCATATGATAAGTGCTTAGATGTGTTAGGTCTGGTTGAATACTACATTGTTCTGTAATTAGGGTTTGGATATGTGATGTGAATAAAGGTTAAATACTGATGAATGTTAACTTCTAAGTGCTTTGTTAGAGTGGTGTACTCATAGATCTATGTCTCAGCTAGGTTGTAGACACTTGAGTCCTGACACCACCCCTACCTCTACCTCAAGTGAGACTTCATCTGCTTCGTAGCTATTTTCGAAAGGGTTGGTAGTTAGAATGTTTTTGGTGTGTTGTTGAAGCATTGAACCCTGGGTCTACCCCTGTGCCAAAAAATGGTTCTGTTGATGGGACCTGAAACTGTGATTGTTGGGAACTAAAGAAAAGAGAAAGCTCTGTGCGTAGATCTATTTCTCTAGTGTGCAATATTTTGCTTGAACTACGAAGCTTTGTGCTAAGAATAAAAGTCTGATCTGAAGAAAAGAGGTAATATCATGAATCTTTGTGCTATGATAAAGGTAAGATAAGTGAAAATTTTTATTTCGAAAGAATGGATCTAGGTATGTTTAATAGATTCATTCCTAGTTTAAAAACTAGGGTACAACTAGAAGAAATAAGATTTGATATGAATAGATATGATAGAAATAATGAAAGATATTTTATTCCTATGCATAGAAAGAATGTTTGGACTAACAAATGGATTCAGGATCCTAGAAAGAATTTTTTGCAGGCTAGTTACTATGATATTAGTGCATAGTACAGGAAAGTTTGGGGATCATTTAATAGAAAGAGAGGATTAACCCTTTGTTACAGTTGCAGAAGACCGGACCATGTGGATAAGGAATGCCCTGGTAGAAGACCTAATTGCATTTGTTGTAAATCTATGGACCATGAAGTTTTGGATTTCCCTAGAATGATTGCTAAAGTTGAAAAGATGAATATGAGACAAGAAACCCACGAGAAAGGACAAGAGACTAAGGATATGGTAGAACCCCAGAAAGAATTAGAGACTGTATTATTGCAGATGAAAGAAACCCGGAATGACCACAGAGACATTAGTTTATTAGATATCTTCAAAGCAAAAGAGTGCATAAAAATAAGAATAAGAGACTTCGACATAGACTGTGTTCTCGATGAGGAAGCACAGGTGAATATCATGATAGAAAGAACTTGGGAAATTTTGGGAAAGCCTGTTGTGGTTCTTTAATTAGGAGGAATAGGATTCTTTAGAGGGAATATGATAACCCTATGCGGAAGACTTATCCAGATACCTATGAGTGCACATAGTACTTCGACAAAGGAAGAATTTGAGTTCATTAAATTTGTTGAGAACAACGCCCCATTTTCCATTTTTCTAGGAAAAACCTATATTGAGAAAGAAAAAACATGAAGGAAAGAAGAAGAGGGAGATCTCGAATAGAAAAAGCAAGAACTAAGAAATTTCATGACTAGGAAAATAGCACACTTGATAGAAGAACAGGAGAATAAGTCAAAGTTGCTAGGGACCAGAGATTTGGATATCAAAAATGAAAGAACACAGAAATACTTGAGGAACTTGAGGAACTTTTCAATACATGATCCATATGGATATCGGTGGCCACCCACCTTTTCTAACTGGCTCAAAACAGTTTTCTGGCAATTTTGGTAATTTACTATGTTTAGCAGTTTTCACTTCTGAAGCCATTTTGAGGCCCTAAACGATGTTTTTTGGAAAAAAATGGTTTTCAATATTTGATCCCCTTCAATATTGTGCCTAAAATGAATATCCTCGATGATACCTTTCCAACGGGCTATCATATGCCTAAAACGGAGATTGTATGCAAAATTTACGACCCCGGGAAGTTGATGTACTAACTTACCCAAACGGGGCCCACATGAATTTTGGCGCTTCATCTCCTAGGGTTAGGTTTTTGGATGTCTAGGGTTTTTGGAATTCCTACTTATTGTAAAACTTCCTTCATAGCCTCATTGTAATCATCTTCTTGCAAATGAGCGTAGTCGTCACATCTCTTCTCAGAGATAAGCCGCCACCATTCCAGCAAGCTTGTTTTTACTGCATTTTACAGTTTCAGCTTATTTCGTTATTGAATAGAACACCAATTTTATTGTATCTCTGTTATTTTCTGGTAAGAACCTATTAATAATCTATAGTCATTTTGTTCTGCTCATAAAATCCGGATCAGTGGTATCAGAGCGGTCTACTCCTTGTTGTCTTAATGCACAACCCCAACAAGGTCGGAGTACAAAGAGTTGGGTCTTGAGATTGTTTATCTTGAGGAAAAAAGATCTCACACACCCAAGCAACCTCTCATGGTAGGATAAAATAAATATGACAAGACAGGAGATCCTTTCAAACTGTTGATTGAGGAATCCCTCATGCAACAGAGGAACGAGATGATGGATATTTTTCGTGCAAATCCTTTGGCGACTACCAACAGGCAACACATCTTCCTCGAATGGAGGCACTGCCCCCTTCAAGGTACAAATAAACTTTGATATTCCTATATTTGAAGGTCATATAGACACATATGTTGTAGACAAGTGGTTGAATCAACTAGAATAAGGAGATGGAGTATGAGGGGAGAATACATGGCAGGAGATGGTAGGTGGAAGTGAAGAGGAAAGTGACGTGGAGGTGAGTGGAGGATAGGTGTGATGCAACGAAAGGATGAGGGGGATGGAAGATGTGATAGGCAGAAGAGAGATATGGAGTAGTGGGGTAGATGGCAGTGGTAGGATGGAGTGGTAAGCGGGAGTGGTAAGTGGTCTACTCGTAGGGGAGGGAGAGTGGTAAGAGGTAAAGGTCGGGGGGGCATCCGAGTTCACGAGGAGGCGACACGATGGTGGGGGCCCCGCACTCCAAAACCACCAACTCGGACCCCTCCCCATGTTAAAGGTAGAATGAAGAGGGGGTCTGATATGGGCCCTGCACCATAGATCCGAGTGCGCAGATCTTAGCCGCCCAGATCCATGCGTTGCTTAGCGTGACATGCTTGCGCACATAAAACTTAGGATAAATGAGTTTTTTAGCCCATATCTCGCCTCTTTTCACCAAAATTCCAACTTCTTAGGGAAACACCTTCATTTACAAATAAATGTGATAACATTAGGCTCCGTGGAAATGGCTTGCTCCCTGTAAGATGCCAAGAACTCTTCTACAGTTTCAGTGCCTTGTTGTTGGGTTATGGAGTCACTTATAAAGTTGGAAACAAAAGAACAACAATATTTACAAAGACATGGAAGCCATAGATGTCTCAGATAAGAAACTTTTTCAGAAAATGCTTGTTTACAGGGCCACCAAAAACTTCATCGCCCTCTAAATTTTGCAATATGTAAGTATTGTTTGAAAATATCTCAGACACTTTGAAAGGCCCAATCCAGAGGGATTAGAACTTGTCGTTCTTTCCCCTATATTTCTTGGGTGCATCCCATTTCAATACCATATCTCCCAGCCAAAAATCCTCTTTCATGCTCTTCCTGTCGAAGGCCTACTTGGTTTTATGTTGATGTTCATGTGCCCCATCCATCACTTGCTCACTAATCTGCTTCACTTCTACCAGTTGATGTATCCTTCTGATCATGTCATCAGGCTCTCCTTGGCAGTCCTAAAAGAATTTCTCCACTAGAAGGGCAAGATGAAGAGGAAAGACTGCTTCAGTTCCATTAAAAAGCTAGAAAGGAGAGAGACCCAGGGACCTCTTTGTTGTCACTCTATCATCCCAAAGAGAAAACTTGAGCTTTGAATCCCATGCCTTCTTGTTGTCCTCTAACAATCTTTTGATGATCTTGATCAGGATTTTGTTAGAGGACTCGGCTAGTTCATTTCCTTGGGGGTAATATGGGGTAGAGTGAATCATTGCCATTCTGAATTGCTCACAAAACTTGATCAACGGTTTATCCTTAAAGGATGTAGCATTATCAGTGACGATTATGCCCGGGCAACCAAACCTTACTATAATATCCTCGAGAAAACCAATGATCACCTTATGAGAAGCGTTCCTTGTGGGGATAGCCTCTATCCACTTGGTGAAATAATCTGTTGTAGTTAGGATCCACCTATGTTGACCACTTGAAGGAGGATGAATCTCCCCAATAAAATCCAGACCCCACTGTTGAAAGGGACCTGAAGCCTGTACAACCTTCAATGGCATAGAATTGAGTTGATGCTTTCCATAGAATTTCTTACATTTGATACAAGCCCTAACTTTCGCATAGACATCAATGAACAAATTAAGTCAGTAGTACCCAGCCCTGATTATTTTGTAGGCTGTGGTTTTCCAGAAATGATGTCCCCCACAAAGACTGTCATGGAAGTCATAGATAGTATTTTGTGCTTCCTGTGGGTCTAAACATCTTAAGAAAACTCCCAGGGGATCTTTCCAATATAGGACTTGATCAATGAGGAAATATTTAATTTCTTTGAGGGGATCTATCCCTGCTCCTTCCCCTACCATCAGGGGGCCTTAACTCCTGCAGAAAAAATATAATATATTTGTACCAGGTGCATTCTGCTAATGGAGGGCTGTCCCAAGGACCTTTTTCAGACGCTTCAACCTGTTGGTTTTCTGAGCAAGTGTTGATGAAGTTAACCCCCAAATATTTACAATTATATTCAGACAATAACTTGGCTAAACCTTGGCCTTTAACTAATTTGGTGGGTTTTATTTCTAGGTCAAACTCAAGGATTTTTGCAATCCACTTACTCCTTCTTCCATCTATGTCAGGTTGAATGAGAATGTCCTTCACATCAATTGAAGGGACATATGAAATAACCCTTGAATGAAGTACATAAATTCTGAAAGCCTTGAGGGCTTTCACCAATGCATAGGAATGTTTTTCCATGATGTCATATTTCACCTCTGCATATCTTAGTGCTCTGCTGAAAAATGAAATAGGCTGCTCCATCCCTTCAGCATTTTTCTGCAATAAAACAGTTGTCACTGTGTCAAATGAGGCAAAGGAAAAGATTAAGAAATCCTTGGAGTATTCAGGACTGATGAGAACTGGTGTCTTAGTCAGTGCCTTCTTGATTTTATCGAAATAATTTCTAGACTCAACAGTCCATTTTACTTCATTCCCTTTCCTGAGCATGGTTGTAATATGCTTCACTAATTCAGCAAAATTTGAAACAAACCTTCTCAGAAAGTTGATTTTTCCCAAGAAATATTGGACTTCCTTCTTGGATTTGGGAAGTGACAAGTTTTGAATAGCTTCCACCCTTCTTGAATCAATTCTGACCCCTTCAGATGATACTATGTGACCCAACAATTTTCCCTCCTTCATGGAAAACAATGATTTCTTGGGATTTAAGGAGAGAGAAAACCTTCTGCATTTCAAGAAGACTTTCCTTAGATGACAACAATGTTCTTTATCAGATCTGGAAAATATTTTTATGTCATGCAGATAGATGACCACAAATTTATCCTTCTCCCCAATAAAGGCGATGTCCATGGCTCGCTGAAAGGTTTCTCCTGTGTTCATTAATCCAAAGGGAATTTTGGCATACATGAATGTGCCCCAAGGAGTGGTGAAGGATGTATTTTCTCTATATTCAAGAAAAATAGAGATCTGATTGTAGCCCAAAAATCCATCAATCATGGAAATCATGGATGCACCTGTTACCCTTTGTAATATGTGTTCAATCTTTGGCAGCAGGTAATTTTCCTTCTTTGAGATCCTGTTCAGGTTTCTGAAATCAACATAGTTTGATTTCTCCATTCTTCTTTCTTACCGGGACCAGGTTTTCCACCCATTTAGAATATCTCAAAGGGACAATGATTTGGGCTTCTAGAATCTTCTTTATCTCCTCCATAATAGGCAGTAGCATAGGATTTATCTGTCTCAACTTATGCCTAAATGGTTTGGCTTCTTCCTTTAGTGGGATCCTGTGTTCAACGAAACTGGTGTCATAGATTCTGAGGTCTTTATAGGTCCAGGCAAACACATCAGAAAATTCTTTTAATAACTCGGTATAATCAACCCTCTGCTCTCTTGACAAATTGCTTGACAACTTGACAAATTTTGGATCCTTCTCTGTGCCAATATTGCACTCAATTACGTCAGCATCCTCATCTGAAATCTTTCCCTTTATTGCCACATCATTTATGTCAAATAACCTTTCGACAGGGACTAGTCCCTTTGGGATGTGATTTCTCGGCATCTGAACAATATGATGATCAACAATATTGTTCAGAAAAACATTAGCATGAGGATTAATGTCAGAATTAGGATCTTGATCGATGTGTAATGTAGAAAACTCATCCATAGCTTCTAGGAATCTTTTGATTTCAAGATCATCCGCAAACACCTTCCAATGCTTGACATTGTCAGGTATAGAGGCTTGTATTTTAATTCTAAATCATACCTAGGCTTAGGTGGCAGGGGAAATCTAAAATTTCTTACTGAAACAACCAAAGATTCAGCCATGACATTTTCTTCTCTTGGAATAAATGAAATGTTGAAAGCCAAGAAAAAACTGTCAATGAGGTCCCATACTTCATTTCTATAACTTCTGAGCTTATGGTGTTTGGACTAATAAATATTTATAATCTCTTGGACAATCAACTCAGTATATCCAAACACTGCTATCTCTTTAATCCACATATATTTTGCAGCCCTCAAACCCAATACAAGAGCTTCATACTCTACCACATTATTGGTAGTTTCATATTCTAGCTTGTAGGACAGAGATATAGTTTCCTAAGCAGGGGAAACAAGGACTAATCCAACACCATCACCCTCTCTATAAGAGGCTCCATCAAAATACATTTTCCAAACAGGGGATGTCAGAGGAGAATATTCCCAGAGAGAAAGGGGTTGTTTTCTGATTTCAAGAGGGGGTTTAGGGGCATCGGTGCGCTGCAATAAGCTAGATCCCAAACCAGTGTCAAGTGAAAAGATAGGATGCTTGGTGGGGTCATCTTCATCACTAATAATATAGGCCAACTAAGATTCTCTGTACAACCTTCTATGTCCCCCCCCAAACACAGGAATAGTAGCATATGTGAGGTCCATCTGCAATGTTCCTCCAAGCCTCTTTATCCAAGATCTCGATAATAGCATGTCGAACTTTGGGGGAACATCAGCTACCACAATATCCATGACCATACTTTTCATGGGAAATTGGAATAGGATTACAAATAAATCTTTGATGACCCCAAGACATTGCACTTTCCTAGAGTCAAAGGAATACAAGTCATGACAAGCCTTTGTGGTTTCTAGTCCCAGTTCTTCCATAACATTTTTGGGCATGAGATTATGGGAGGCCCTTAAATCCATCAGAAAATTATGCAGTACCTTGTCATGTATGCTCAGATATGTGTATAAGGGAGGGAATGAATTGTCTCTATCTTCTACCATAGGACCTAAGATGATTGTTGGCTTCTCATCTTACAAATTGATTAAGTCCGAGGGATGATACAAAGGTTCAGGCAACAACAATTTAGATAGGGATCTCTTAAAGTCTTCATGCTTGACCATCTCTGAAAGGGGTACTGAGATCCTAATCTTATGAATTTCATACTCAAAGTTAAAATGGGAGGGGGGCTTCATAATTTATTTTACCTCTGGGATAGGACCTTTGTCTACTGGTGGGGGGTTATGTGTCCTCTTCTCCTTGTTGTTGCTTGATGCATCTTTGACAGGCTTTCTCGCTCTGGGAGGTTGATCAGGGATGTCAGACTTCCCATCTTTCTTCTTATACCTAAGGTTGTATCTATTTAGGTTGTCACTAGCCTTATCCCCCTTGCTCAATTCATTTAATTGAATGTCCATGAGAGACTCCTCGTATGTTGATTGAGTTAAGTGAGGAGAAGGGGATGAATCTTCAAGACAGTGAATTTCTGGGTCTATGTCCTCTTCCTCTCCACCATTATTTGTGACAAGGTTGTTCTGAAGAGGGGTCTGGATTTTATGATCATCCCTGTCTTTGTTTTGAGTCTCTCTTTTCATAATCTGAGGAGCATTGTTATTTGGACTCCTAAAGTTGCCTCTGTTATCAATATTTTGAGGATTTTTGTATTTCTGCTTCCCTTCTAATTCCAACCTTTCCATTCTGGCTGAAAGTGATTTTAGTAACTTGGTTACTTCATCCATTTGAGGGGGGGCGGGGGGGAGAAGAACTGGAGATTGAGGCTTCAAATCTTCCTCTATCAACCTTATTCCTGAGTCGGTCCACTGCCAATATGTTAGACTCTACTTCCAGGGCTGCATCTTTGGTGTAGACCCCTTATGACCCTTGGGCCGAAGTCCGCTCACAGGATCGTTCTAATCTCTCCTTGAGACGAAGAGGCTCTTTCGATTCCCACTGGAATCTCAGTCAAATCAATCCACAGGTCCTTCAAGAAGCTCCCCTATGTGAATAGCACTAGGCGCGATCTCCACCTCTGCTAAGCAACCACAGTGCTATAACCAAGGCCCGATTACAAAGGCAATTGTCACAAATCGCAATCTCGTGAGTTCGCGAGTCAAAACTCTCGACTCCTCCTTTCCAAATTCACGATAAATGAAATGTCGATACAGGTATGGCTCCTTCCCTTGTCAGTGCCCTCTGCGCATGAACACTAGCTAGGCTTAACGCTAGCATCTCTCACTACTCGCCCCTTCATGAGTTTTGACGTCGATCTCCCGTGCTATTATCTCGTGAGTTACCGAGATGCGAAAAGTCAACGAAATGCCGACTCCTTCCACTAGTCGACGCGTGTCCACCTGTCTATCACACGAGCCCACCTTGTGGTTCTATCACATGTCTCTCGTGCTTGGCTTCGACACTTCATGACTTTGCTCCTCCAAGCACTACCTCCTTTGTATCCTGACACCCGAAGTGTCGAGATCTCGAACTTCTTGGTGCTCCTTATCGTAACTCGCGACTTCAGGACTTTCGAGACATAACTCTTGACTCTCCAACCTCCGAATTTCCAAGGGGTTGAACTCCGATGAATTATAAATGAGGGTCCCACAATGGAACTTCTCGCTCTATCGATACTTCACCTTTCATGATCTCGCGAACCTTAGTGCAAGGTTTTCGTCCCTTCAACTTGCGAATCCGCAAAATGAGAGTTCGCAAGTGGTCCAATGGCCCTTACTGACTTGGATCCTACGGTCCGATTTCTCCTAAGCTTTCACTTGAAGAATACTTGTCATAACTTCCCTATTCCTCTGCAAGATCTGATGACTCTTGGGACTTCGTGAACTCCTCTCAGAGAATTTCGACTGTCCAATACCTCCTTGTCAACACCTACGAAATGAACAGGTATTCCTTCACAGAACTTGTCTGCTTGCAAAGTAACTTTACAGCGCCTCTCCTTGAACGCTTCAAGGTACTAACCCTCCTGAGCTTTCTCCACAACTCAAGACTTCAAGAAGACTCCTACATGCACTCCTTGTGGCAACCCTTCAATACTTCCAAGTGTTGAATTCTTCGACTCTACGCACTCTCCTTGCGACAACAGTATTTCAACAATTCCCTCAGGTTGTAAGCTCTAAGATTTCACTCGGCCTGCGCACACCTTGCACGGCTCCTGTGCTTAACTTGCACTTCTGCAAGGATGAGAATAACCTTATCTCTTCTGAGCTTTCAGAGATGAAACTCTGGACTCTTGTCAACGCACTCCTTGCGAACAACTTCACTACACTCCTTGCAGGAAAAACTCTTGCTCAGACAGAGAAACAATTGAAACTCATTCCTTACTCTTCCTCTCTTCAGATTTCAGACATTCAACAAGAAAATCATACATACACAACATAAACAGAAAATGCATGACAGAAAAAGTAAAACAACACTAGGCATAACATTCAATATGCATACATAGAGAATATCACAACACCATAAGTCTGAATCAAAGCTTCATATATTAATTCAGGACTTCTGTACATAGGTGTTTTCAAATACAGTTCCCTGCTCCTTCTCCTCTCTATGCTCTACGCTCAAAATTGACAATGTTCATTGTTAATGTTACAATGATACAAGATGAGGGTGTCTATGGTCGGTTTTCCCTCCGCTCCTAAAACTGTCTAATCTGGAATTCAAGGCTACCTACTTACATTTATTTTACGTAAATGCCTCTACCTACTACAGACGAGAGCGGATCGCTCAAGGTATAATTACAATCTGTAAGTACGCCCTTTCTTAACTACTTTATTTAATTTTTGGCACATCCTACTTCAAAAAAATTTAAACACCTTTGAACATGTGCCAAAAATGCGTTGGCGCTACACACACTCGCTTACTGCTGACGATGCTCCTGCATCATACTCCCTCACTTGAAAAGTTTCATGGACTCATGTCCATGAGCTCTCACACAGTCTATCCATGCTTCTAGATCTCTGCTTCATTTTCCTAGCTGGCGTCTTCAACTAGATGTCCCTTCCATTTGACCAAGTATTCAAAATATTCCTTTCACTTGGTCCTCTTACTAACTCTTTCATCCAGTATGCTCTCCATCTGTGGCTTCTCTGCAACTGGCATCTGCTTGGCCCGTTGAACCTCTGGTTGTTCATTGTCTTCTCCTACCTCTTCAACTTTGTAAGGGTACAAATCTGAGACATTGAATATTGGAGAAATTCCGATCCCCTTGGGTAATTCAATCTCATAAGCATTTGTCCCAAATTTCCTTATGATCCGGCACGGTCCAATTTTCTTCATTTTCAATTTATTATATGTCCCCCTTGGGAACCTTTCCTTTCTCAAGTGTGAAAGGATCAAATCACTAACTTTGAACTGAATTTCTCTCCTATGTTGGTCTGCTCTTTGCTTATACTCTTTGCTTATTTCTCTCCTATTTCTCTCCTTCATCGCTTTTGTGAAATCCTCTGCACTAGCACTCCTAGTTGCATTCTATTCTAAATCCCTCAATTCAGAAACTCCCCTTGGCTGCATGCCATAAACAATTTGGAATGGACTCTACCCCGTGCTTCTGTCGATTGAATCATTATAAGCAAATTCCGCCTGTGGTAGAATATTGTCCTATTGACTGTGATGTTATGTCACCAAACTCCTCAGCAAGTCTCCAAAACTTCTGTTCACAACTTCTGTCTGTCCATCCATCTAAGGATGATAAGTTGAACTGAACGACAAGTTTTTTCCCAGCTTTTTCCATAAGGTCCTCCAAAAGTGTCCCACGAACTTGGTGTCTCGATCTGAAACTATGCTCCTTGGTAAGTCGTGAAGTCGAATGACTTCTTTGAAAAACAGATTCGCAATGTGAGTTGTGTCACTGGTTTTCTAACATGGTATGAAGTGTGCCATCCTAGAAAATCGGTCCACCACTACAAAGATAGAGTCAAACCCTCTTTGTGTTCTCTGCAGCCCCAATATGAAGTCCATGCTTACTGCATCCCATGACCTCTCGGGTATGGGCAGCGGTTGATATAAGCCTGCATTCTGCCTCTTTCCTCTTGAATGATGACAAATTCTACATCTGTCCATGAATCTTTTGACGTCTTTTCTCATTCCTGGCCAAAAATATGACTCATTTAACTTTGAGAATGTCTTGTCATGACCGAAATGTCCAGCCAATCCTCCATTGTGTTTCTCCTTCAACAGATTCTCCCTCATAGATAATTTTGGAATACAAAGTTGATTACCCTTAAACAGTAATCCTTCATGGATCATGTATTCTGTCCATTGACTTTTGTCCCTGAGAATTGGATTCTCAGCTGCTTCATACGCTTCTTTGAATTCTGGATCATCCCTGTACATGTTC
>ML813563.1:74099-96680 GCA_009831015.1 Picea engelmannii | reverse complement strand
TGTCCCCATCCTCATCTGGCTGAGCAAACAAATCTTGGATCATTTGATTTGTCCCATCATCTTCTTCCATGGGATCATTAACTTGATTATTCAAGTCATCTTCTTCCATGAGATCCTCATTTGTTTCATCATGTTCCTTAGCTTGTACAACATCATTTCTACTACTACTTGGTGCAATATTCTACAGAAACTTAGGGGGAAACTCTAAATTTATAATTACAAACAATCATGCAAAATTAGTGTGTATAAAAAATATTCAAACAATATATATATATATATATATATATATATATATCGACAATATAAAAACAGATAATGAATATATAGCTATTTTCATATTTCTGTGGTGAGGAGTTTCGAAGTTATTTGCCGGATAATCCACAATTGGTGTCATTTTTGTCATCGACGTTTCAAATCCGAATCGGGATTCATCATCAGGACTAATCGTCAATTGATAGCTTGTTGATCTTAGTCAATTAGAAGTTAAGATGCAGGACATTTTAAGATTTTACCTAGGTCAATATTCATTTGATCCCCCATCAATGTGCCAATATTTCCTATAATGTTTTTTAGGTGTTTCCATTAAAATTCTTACGAGACGTGTAGTGCAACATTTTTTGCAAGGGAAATAACATTTACCATCACCCTTTTCACCCTATTTACTTTTTTTCCCACCTCTACTATTTTGTGGCATTCTCTTGCACAAAAATACCCTTTATGAACCAGCGTTGCTATAGCAAGATTATCACAACATCTCTAATTTGAAAAATATTTATATTTTTTTTCGTCACAAGATCGATGAACGTTGACCAAGTCAATGTGGACTTTGTCAAATAGTTGGGTGATTGTTTGAATAGTGTAACAGTCATCATTGGTTCATCACTCTTGCAACGATAACTAAAGGTCATCGCAAGAGCGACATGTGTTCATTATCTTCACATTCGTCTCTCTTGTGACATACAACTGGTTTCATCTCAAGAGCGACAAACATGAGTTGGATTTATAAAAAAATTGAAAAATTCAACTCTTTATCTTCAATTTTGCGACAAAAGGGTACTTTCATCACAAGTAGTCATCGCAAATTTTTCAATATGTAGTAGTGAAGTTTGGTTTCACTTGCAGAAAGAACCCCTTACAAGACCCGATAGAAGGCTTCGTCCACTTCACTATGGACCTCACACCATTACCAAGGCTATGGGTGATAATTCTTTTGAGCTCAACATTACCCCCTTCCTTGGCTTGCACCAGTGTTATAATGTGGACCTCCTTCGACCATAATTTCCACCATTATTGGACACCTCAGAAGTAGCAAAAAAGTTGAAACTGATAGAGCTCAGCTCTGACTACATGGAACATGCATCCAATGATCAGATCATGGACACATAGGTCAAGGAAAATTTCCAACAAAATCTTCTCCTTTATCGTGTTGTCAAATTGGGCTATCTTTTGCACCAAGGAAAGTGGCTCACCTAGGGCCAAATTCAACATAAATTTCCTCATTTGATGGGGGAAATCAATGAAATGGAGACTATTGATTCCTAATGGGGGAGGATTTATCTAGGTGGATATAAGTGGCTATCCAACTCTTCCAACTGTCTCATATATAGTTTTCATCTTGGTAGTTTTTTTCTATCTTTTCGGGTCTTAAACTTACAGGGTCGTTTTGAGGTCCTAAACAACGTTTTTTGGGATTTCCAAAATGGCACTATAGATGGGGTCAAAGTGTGATGAAAAAATTGTATTCCTTGGATAGACCTTTCCAATGAGATATCGTGTACCTAAAACGGATATCATATGCAAAATTTACAATCGTGGGAAGTTGATGTACCAACTTACCCCATCAAGGCCCAAATGACTTTTGGCACTTCTTCTCCAAGGGTTAGGTTTTTATATGTCTAGGGTTTTGGGATTACTTCTTGATGCTAAAAAGTTATGGAGGCCTCATTTTAATGTGCTCAAGTGAATATGTGTAGCCTCCACATCTCTTCTTAGAGATTAGACACCATCATTCGAGCAAGATTGTTTCATTCTGCATTTTACAGTTTCAACAGATTTCTTTATTGAATAGAAGTAAAGTTTCATTGTATCTTTGTTATTGTTCACTATATATATATATATATATATAGATAGATAGATAGATAGATAGATAGATAGATAGATAGATAGATATATGTTTTAATGTTATATATCTATGTTTCATTTTATTTCTCTCATAAATCCAGATCAATATCCTACTTATATTCAAAATAACACTAACCTTGACCCCAAGAATGTTTTGTGTTATGGTCCAAAGACACATTCTCTTTTAGGGAATGTGTTTTTGTTTAATCGTGGTGCCTACATCCCTTTAGTAATCTAGAGATACAATACAATGTTCTTGTGAGGTCATTCGAGGATGTGATCTGCACTATAGTTGTAGAATATTTGTGGGTAGTAGTTGTTGTTCATGGCTATTGATTCTGAAAAGGTATCATTTAGGGCACAAGGCCCATTATTCTCTTCATGTGACCTTAGTTAGACCTCTAGACACATTTTTTTTTCACAAGTAAGCTTAGTCATAATAATGTGTGCACAATATAGGAACACACACATGCTCTAGAAATTTCACATGATTTATATCAAGCATGCACACTCTAGAATGTGTTTTTTTTTATTTAGAGCTTGTGCATGTTCCTTTCATTCAATTTATTTTGTGTGGGATTGACAAATTTCACTTTTGTGTTTGTTGAATTGGTTTCTTTGAATTTAGGTCCGGAATGACAAACATGGTGGTTTAGGTTGCAAATACATAAAAACCTCCATTTTTCTAAATGGCTTTCAATATATCTATTTTCATTTTTATTTTGTATAGACTACTCAAATTCATCATCGATGAAACTACACACAAACATAGATTTGACTATGTATCTTCCAAATATACAATTTGAAAAATAAATAATTTTTAATATATTTTTGTCTTGACGAAAACTTTTTGAGCTCTATAAAACCCTAGAGAAATAGGGTTTGTTGTTTCATGTAGTCTTCCACCTAGTGACACCCCATGGAAGGGCATGCATGGATCCCTGACCCCCCTTCTTACAAAGCAATTCTTGAAAAATTGATCACTGGCACCTCGGGCTTGGTGTTGGCACATCAAATCCCTCAAAGAGCACGGGTAGTGACCCTCAACTGAATCATGTAGAGAATGGAGGAAACATTATTGTGGAAGATCACCTGCAATATGCAAAAGGACCAGCCAAATGGAAGCCCAAACAATTCATTTCGAGAGCTTAATAAATGACAAAGTATGAAATTTGATCTGAGAGCATTGGCAACTGTGTGAAATTCATGAAAGACCATGCGGTCATTGGGAATTATTTAGGGATTTGGACGATGGAATGAGATTTGGTAGCCTGGATCAAAGCTAGATGGAAAACCATAAGACATGTGGATCTCAAACTCAACTCGAAGGGTTTTTTCACTGCAATTTTCCATAATCACTTGGACAAGACACAATCATTGAAAATGGGTTGCATTACTTTAGATCTATCGGCATGCATCTCAGGTATTGGATTGAAAAATTCAATACCAATAAAAAATACTTATCATATGCCCCAATTTGGGTACGGTTGTATTCACTTCCTCATGGATATTGTGATGAAGAAATTTTAACAGGGATTGGGAATACCCTAGGCACTTTTTTCAAAGAAACTGAGCCCACTAAATAGTGAATGCACACATCATATGCTTGAATATGCATTTATATGAATGTATATGTGCATATTCCATAGTCAACTTACCTTAGTTATAATGGCATAGAGTGGGTTCAAACTTTAGACTATGAATTTAACCCCTTCCAATGTTGACGATGTCATGAACATTGGCATCTTTACAGGGGATTTAACCTGATCAATCCTCCAAGACAACGAATTTGGAGGTTGTATCGGGTGTGATTTTTATCAAAGTCTCATCCATATTTTGCGCATGTAGACGCCAACCCCATCTAGAATAGGGAAAAACCTCCATATCTAATAAAAACTTCAAAATTCTAGGAGATAACCCATAAGAGAAGATTCAAAATTATCCCTCAGCTGGTTGATATGAGAATAAAACACCCAAAGAATATTGTATTCCCTCATAATCTCTTGAGGGGCCCAAGATTCAAATTCCAATAAATTCCCCCCTCTCTACTGGACACACTGACCACACTGAGAGAGAGGTGGTGAAATAGTGTAGGGATCTTTTTACACTTCTTTCAAAACTTATTTAGCAACCACTTCAAATATTATTATTCATTCACAATTAGCTACTTCCATATAAAAACATCATTACTCAATAATAGAGAACATTAAACCATCATCATAATGAACAAAAAGAACACCGGATATATGTGTAAGATTTTGTATTATGGTGTTACATGAGACTACAATCTTCGGGGTTTATCAGCACCAACTGAAAAGAGCACAACTCCAAGAGAGAACCAACTCTTAATAAAATACCCAGCTTGCATATCTCAGCACCAACTAATATGTGAGGAATTTAACCGTCAAGTACAAGACCCAACTTGTAGATAGAAGACAATTTTTCCAACCTGTACCAATACTGTGTCACAATCTGTACCATCACAAGTGCATCAACTATGCACAAAACAACCTGTCACAACAACCTGTCCAACCTGTCACTGTCTCATCCACGAAACTCAATCCACTCTCATCCACATGCAAATCATGCCAAGATCACCAAGAGCATATCTCAAACCATATGCTCAACATCAACAACACATGCCTCTACCAAGCATGCAACAAGATCACCAACATACCATCACAAGATATGTGCTTGTACCATATCATGTACCAACCATGTACATCAACCATCACCATATACCATGTACCATGTACAATGAAATGTGCATCAACCATATGCCAATAATATGTGCCAAATGTGTACCAAGCATGTATATAGATCACCAACAAGTGCCTCATACATATACCAAAATGTATCTCAAACAATGTGACCAGTATCCAACATGCTCCTAAAACCATGTGCTTCAAGGATCATGTGCCTCAACCATATATCATGAAATACACCATAGCATAATCAACATGTAACCCTCAAAACATGCATATAAACATACATGCAACTTTGTAATAGACCTAGTGTATGTGATCACAAACCTACAGACCTTCCTCAACTTTAGCAACAAGAGAATAACATATTCATCAAACATTACCTTAGTCTCATGAGACTAGTTATTGGATTACTCACAAACACTAAATTTAAAAAAGAATAACTTTGTGTGTGATCCAAGTGGATATTGGTGGCCAATGTTATCCCTTGAACAAGTTTTGGAGAACCTTGGTCATATTTGAACTCTTTTGGGACTTCAACAAGAGGGTCGAAGGCGAAGCGCAAGTCGAAGCAGAGATCGTGGGATCTTGGCCCCTTTTTAGGGAAGTTTTGGGATTAGGGTTTATGTAACGGGTATGGGATGTCGGCCCATGGGTGTACCCATTTTTAGGCCCATTTTGTAATGTATAAATAGAAATATAGGCAATGTAAGAAGTAGTAGACCTAGTAGAATCGGCTTAGTGTGGAGCTAAAGGCTTTGTGAATACTATGTGTTAAGACTTGCAGAGCTAAGTGCAAGTGATTCTAAGAAGCTTGTGTGTAGACTATGTAAGAAGGCTTTGTGTTGTGACCTAACTTGGGGAAGGAGGATTTGGTGAGGTGAGCATATATCTCATATCCTATGCGGAGTGGGGTTTTGGGCTCTATGCATGTATGGAGATTGACAAAAGATAATAAAGAAGAGAAGAGTTGGTGGACATAGCCACACACTTGGGTGAACCACGTATATCATGTGTTATGGTTTCTCTGTGCATTATGGTTGTTATATTGTTCATATGATTTAAGCTTAGTGCGGTAATGAATGTTTATATGAATCTGGTATGATAGATTAAGTGCTTAATGATGTGACTACATGCTAGATCTGATCTCTTTCCATATGATAAGTGCTTAGATGTGTTAGGTCTGGTTGAATACTACATTGTTCTGTAATTAGGGTTTGGATATGTGATGTGAATAAAGGTTAAATACTGATGAATGTTAACTTCTAAGTGCTTTGTTAGAGTGGTGTACTCATAGATCTATGTCTCAGCTAGGTTGTAGACACTTGAGTCCTGACACCACCCCTACCTCTACCTCAAGTGAGACTTCATCTGCTTCGTAGCTATTTTCGAAAGGGTTGGTAGTTAGAATGTTTTTGGTGTGTTGTTGAAGCATTGAACCCTGGGTCTACCCCTGTGCCAAAAAATGGTTCTGTTGATGGGACCTGAAACTGTGATTGTTGGGAACTAAAGAAAAGAGAAAGCTCTGTGCGTAGATCTATTTCTCTAGTGTGCAATATTTTGCTTGAACTACGAAGCTTTGTGCTAAGAATAAAAGTCTGATCTGAAGAAAAGAGGTAATATCATGAATCTTTGTGCTATGATAAAGGTAAGATAAGTGAAAATTTTTATTTCGAAAGAATGGATCTAGGTATGTTTAATAGATTCATTCCTAGTTTAAAAACTAGGGTACAACTAGAAGAAATAAGATTTGATATGAATAGATATGATAGAAATAATGAAAGATATTTTATTCCTATGCATAGAAAGAATGTTTGGACTAACAAATGGATTCAGGATCCTAGAAAGAATTTTTTGCAGGCTAGTTACTATGATATTAGTGCATAGTACAGGAAAGTTTGGGGATCATTTAATAGAAAGAGAGGATTAACCCTTTGTTACAGTTGCAGAAGACCGGACCATGTGGATAAGGAATGCCCTGGTAGAAGACCTAATTGCATTTGTTGTAAATCTATGGACCATGAAGTTTTGGATTTCCCTAGAATGATTGCTAAAGTTGAAAAGATGAATATGAGACAAGAAACCCACGAGAAAGGACAAGAGACTAAGGATATGGTAGAACCCCAGAAAGAATTAGAGACTGTATTATTGCAGATGAAAGAAACCCGGAATGACCACAGAGACATTAGTTTATTAGATATCTTCAAAGCAAAAGAGTGCATAAAAATAAGAATAAGAGACTTCGACATAGACTGTGTTCTCGATGAGGAAGCACAGGTGAATATCATGATAGAAAGAACTTGGGAAATTTTGGGAAAGCCTGTTGTGGTTCTTTAATTAGGAGGAATAGGATTCTTTAGAGGGAATATGATAACCCTATGCGGAAGACTTATCCAGATACCTATGAGTGCACATAGTACTTCGACAAAGGAAGAATTTGAGTTCATTAAATTTGTTGAGAACAACGCCCCATTTTCCATTTTTCTAGGAAAAACCTATATTGAGAAAGAAAAAACATGAAGGAAAGAAGAAGAGGGAGATCTCGAATAGAAAAAGCAAGAACTAAGAAATTTCATGACTAGGAAAATAGCACACTTGATAGAAGAACAGGAGAATAAGTCAAAGTTGCTAGGGACCAGAGATTTGGATATCAAAAATGAAAGAACACAGAAATACTTGAGGAACTTGAGGAACTTTTCAATACATGATCCATATGGATATCGGTGGCCACCCACCTTTTCTAACTGGCTCAAAACAGTTTTCTGGCAATTTTGGTAATTTACTATGTTTAGCAGTTTTCACTTCTGAAGCCATTTTGAGGCCCTAAACGATGTTTTTTGGAAAAAAATGGTTTTCAATATTTGATCCCCTTCAATATTGTGCCTAAAATGAATATCCTCGATGATACCTTTCCAACGGGCTATCATATGCCTAAAACGGAGATTGTATGCAAAATTTACGACCCCGGGAAGTTGATGTACTAACTTACCCAAACGGGGCCCACATGAATTTTGGCGCTTCATCTCCTAGGGTTAGGTTTTTGGATGTCTAGGGTTTTTGGAATTCCTACTTATTGTAAAACTTCCTTCATAGCCTCATTGTAATCATCTTCTTGCAAATGAGCGTAGTCGTCACATCTCTTCTCAGAGATAAGCCGCCACCATTCCAGCAAGCTTGTTTTTACTGCATTTTACAGTTTCAGCTTATTTCGTTATTGAATAGAACACCAATTTTATTGTATCTCTGTTATTTTCTGGTAAGAACCTATTAATAATCTATAGTCATTTTGTTCTGCTCATAAAATCCGGATCAGTGGTATCAGAGCGGTCTACTCCTTGTTGTCTTAATGCACAACCCCAACAAGGTCGGAGTACAAAGAGTTGGGTCTTGAGATTGTTTATCTTGAGGAAAAAAGATCTCACACACCCAAGCAACCTCTCATGGTAGGATAAAATAAATATGACAAGACAGGAGATCCTTTCAAACTGTTGATTGAGGAATCCCTCATGCAACAGAGGAACGAGATGATGGATATTTTTCGTGCAAATCCTTTGGCGACTACCAACAGGCAACACATCTTCCTCGAATGGAGGCACTGCCCCCTTCAAGGTACAAATAAACTTTGATATTCCTATATTTGAAGGTCATATAGACACATATGTTGTAGACAAGTGGTTGAATCAACTAGAATAAGGAGATGGAGTATGAGGGGAGAATACATGGCAGGAGATGGTAGGTGGAAGTGAAGAGGAAAGTGACGTGGAGGTGAGTGGAGGATAGGTGTGATGCAACGAAAGGATGAGGGGGATGGAAGATGTGATAGGCAGAAGAGAGATATGGAGTAGTGGGGTAGATGGCAGTGGTAGGATGGAGTGGTAAGCGGGAGTGGTAAGTGGTCTACTCGTAGGGGAGGGAGAGTGGTAAGAGGTAAAGGTCGGGGGGGCATCCGAGTTCACGAGGAGGCGACACGATGGTGGGGGCCCCGCACTCCAAAACCACCAACTCGGACCCCTCCCCATGTTAAAGGTAGAATGAAGAGGGGGTCTGATATGGGCCCTGCACCATAGATCCGAGTGCGCAGATCTTAGCCGCCCAGATCCATGCGTTGCTTAGCGTGACATGCTTGCGCACATAAAACTTAGGATAAATGAGTTTTTTAGCCCATATCTCGCCTCTTTTCACCAAAATTCCAACTTCTTAGGGAAACACCTTCATTTACAAATAAATGTGATAACATTAGGCTCCGTGGAAATGGCTTGCTCCCTGTAAGATGCCAAGAACTCTTCTACAGTTTCAGTGCCTTGTTGTTGGGTTATGGAGTCACTTATAAAGTTGGAAACAAAAGAACAACAATATTTACAAAGACATGGAAGCCATAGATGTCTCAGATAAGAAACTTTTTCAGAAAATGCTTGTTTACAGGGCCACCAAAAACTTCATCGCCCTCTAAATTTTGCAATATGTAAGTATTGTTTGAAAATATCTCAGACACTTTGAAAGGCCCAATCCAGAGGGATTAGAACTTGTCGTTCTTTCCCCTATATTTCTTGGGTGCATCCCATTTCAATACCATATCTCCCAGCCAAAAATCCTCTTTCATGCTCTTCCTGTCGAAGGCCTACTTGGTTTTATGTTGATGTTCATGTGCCCCATCCATCACTTGCTCACTAATCTGCTTCACTTCTACCAGTTGATGTATCCTTCTGATCATGTCATCAGGCTCTCCTTGGCAGTCCTAAAAGAATTTCTCCACTAGAAGGGCAAGATGAAGAGGAAAGACTGCTTCAGTTCCATTAAAAAGCTAGAAAGGAGAGAGACCCAGGGACCTCTTTGTTGTCACTCTATCATCCCAAAGAGAAAACTTGAGCTTTGAATCCCATGCCTTCTTGTTGTCCTCTAACAATCTTTTGATGATCTTGATCAGGATTTTGTTAGAGGACTCGGCTAGTTCATTTCCTTGGGGGTAATATGGGGTAGAGTGAATCATTGCCATTCTGAATTGCTCACAAAACTTGATCAACGGTTTATCCTTAAAGGATGTAGCATTATCAGTGACGATTATGCCCGGGCAACCAAACCTTACTATAATATCCTCGAGAAAACCAATGATCACCTTATGAGAAGCGTTCCTTGTGGGGATAGCCTCTATCCACTTGGTGAAATAATCTGTTGTAGTTAGGATCCACCTATGTTGACCACTTGAAGGAGGATGAATCTCCCCAATAAAATCCAGACCCCACTGTTGAAAGGGACCTGAAGCCTGTACAACCTTCAATGGCATAGAATTGAGTTGATGCTTTCCATAGAATTTCTTACATTTGATACAAGCCCTAACTTTCGCATAGACATCAATGAACAAATTAAGTCAGTAGTACCCAGCCCTGATTATTTTGTAGGCTGTGGTTTTCCAGAAATGATGTCCCCCACAAAGACTGTCATGGAAGTCATAGATAGTATTTTGTGCTTCCTGTGGGTCTAAACATCTTAAGAAAACTCCCAGGGGATCTTTCCAATATAGGACTTGATCAATGAGGAAATATTTAATTTCTTTGAGGGGATCTATCCCTGCTCCTTCCCCTACCATCAGGGGGCCTTAACTCCTGCAGAAAAAATATAATATATTTGTACCAGGTGCATTCTGCTAATGGAGGGCTGTCCCAAGGACCTTTTTCAGACGCTTCAACCTGTTGGTTTTCTGAGCAAGTGTTGATGAAGTTAACCCCCAAATATTTACAATTATATTCAGACAATAACTTGGCTAAACCTTGGCCTTTAACTAATTTGGTGGGTTTTATTTCTAGGTCAAACTCAAGGATTTTTGCAATCCACTTACTCCTTCTTCCATCTATGTCAGGTTGAATGAGAATGTCCTTCACATCAATTGAAGGGACATATGAAATAACCCTTGAATGAAGTACATAAATTCTGAAAGCCTTGAGGGCTTTCACCAATGCATAGGAATGTTTTTCCATGATGTCATATTTCACCTCTGCATATCTTAGTGCTCTGCTGAAAAATGAAATAGGCTGCTCCATCCCTTCAGCATTTTTCTGCAATAAAACAGTTGTCACTGTGTCAAATGAGGCAAAGGAAAAGATTAAGAAATCCTTGGAGTATTCAGGACTGATGAGAACTGGTGTCTTAGTCAGTGCCTTCTTGATTTTATCGAAATAATTTCTAGACTCAACAGTCCATTTTACTTCATTCCCTTTCCTGAGCATGGTTGTAATATGCTTCACTAATTCAGCAAAATTTGAAACAAACCTTCTCAGAAAGTTGATTTTTCCCAAGAAATATTGGACTTCCTTCTTGGATTTGGGAAGTGACAAGTTTTGAATAGCTTCCACCCTTCTTGAATCAATTCTGACCCCTTCAGATGATACTATGTGACCCAACAATTTTCCCTCCTTCATGGAAAACAATGATTTCTTGGGATTTAAGGAGAGAGAAAACCTTCTGCATTTCAAGAAGACTTTCCTTAGATGACAACAATGTTCTTTATCAGATCTGGAAAATATTTTTATGTCATGCAGATAGATGACCACAAATTTATCCTTCTCCCCAATAAAGGCGATGTCCATGGCTCGCTGAAAGGTTTCTCCTGTGTTCATTAATCCAAAGGGAATTTTGGCATACATGAATGTGCCCCAAGGAGTGGTGAAGGATGTATTTTCTCTATATTCAAGAAAAATAGAGATCTGATTGTAGCCCAAAAATCCATCAATCATGGAAATCATGGATGCACCTGTTACCCTTTGTAATATGTGTTCAATCTTTGGCAGCAGGTAATTTTCCTTCTTTGAGATCCTGTTCAGGTTTCTGAAATCAACATAGTTTGATTTCTCCATTCTTCTTTCTTACCGGGACCAGGTTTTCCACCCATTTAGAATATCTCAAAGGGACAATGATTTGGGCTTCTAGAATCTTCTTTATCTCCTCCATAATAGGCAGTAGCATAGGATTTATCTGTCTCAACTTATGCCTAAATGGTTTGGCTTCTTCCTTTAGTGGGATCCTGTGTTCAACGAAACTGGTGTCATAGATTCTGAGGTCTTTATAGGTCCAGGCAAACACATCAGAAAATTCTTTTAATAACTCGGTATAATCAACCCTCTGCTCTCTTGACAAATTGCTTGACAACTTGACAAATTTTGGATCCTTCTCTGTGCCAATATTGCACTCAATTACGTCAGCATCCTCATCTGAAATCTTTCCCTTTATTGCCACATCATTTATGTCAAATAACCTTTCGACAGGGACTAGTCCCTTTGGGATGTGATTTCTCGGCATCTGAACAATATGATGATCAACAATATTGTTCAGAAAAACATTAGCATGAGGATTAATGTCAGAATTAGGATCTTGATCGATGTGTAATGTAGAAAACTCATCCATAGCTTCTAGGAATCTTTTGATTTCAAGATCATCCGCAAACACCTTCCAATGCTTGACATTGTCAGGTATAGAGGCTTGTATTTTAATTCTAAATCATACCTAGGCTTAGGTGGCAGGGGAAATCTAAAATTTCTTACTGAAACAACCAAAGATTCAGCCATGACATTTTCTTCTCTTGGAATAAATGAAATGTTGAAAGCCAAGAAAAAACTGTCAATGAGGTCCCATACTTCATTTCTATAACTTCTGAGCTTATGGTGTTTGGACTAATAAATATTTATAATCTCTTGGACAATCAACTCAGTATATCCAAACACTGCTATCTCTTTAATCCACATATATTTTGCAGCCCTCAAACCCAATACAAGAGCTTCATACTCTACCACATTATTGGTAGTTTCATATTCTAGCTTGTAGGACAGAGATATAGTTTCCTAAGCAGGGGAAACAAGGACTAATCCAACACCATCACCCTCTCTATAAGAGGCTCCATCAAAATACATTTTCCAAACAGGGGATGTCAGAGGAGAATATTCCCAGAGAGAAAGGGGTTGTTTTCTGATTTCAAGAGGGGGTTTAGGGGCATCGGTGCGCTGCAATAAGCTAGATCCCAAACCAGTGTCAAGTGAAAAGATAGGATGCTTGGTGGGGTCATCTTCATCACTAATAATATAGGCCAACTAAGATTCTCTGTACAACCTTCTATGTCCCCCCCCAAACACAGGAATAGTAGCATATGTGAGGTCCATCTGCAATGTTCCTCCAAGCCTCTTTATCCAAGATCTCGATAATAGCATGTCGAACTTTGGGGGAACATCAGCTACCACAATATCCATGACCATACTTTTCATGGGAAATTGGAATAGGATTACAAATAAATCTTTGATGACCCCAAGACATTGCACTTTCCTAGAGTCAAAGGAATACAAGTCATGACAAGCCTTTGTGGTTTCTAGTCCCAGTTCTTCCATAACATTTTTGGGCATGAGATTATGGGAGGCCCTTAAATCCATCAGAAAATTATGCAGTACCTTGTCATGTATGCTCAGATATGTGTATAAGGGAGGGAATGAATTGTCTCTATCTTCTACCATAGGACCTAAGATGATTGTTGGCTTCTCATCTTACAAATTGATTAAGTCCGAGGGATGATACAAAGGTTCAGGCAACAACAATTTAGATAGGGATCTCTTAAAGTCTTCATGCTTGACCATCTCTGAAAGGGGTACTGAGATCCTAATCTTATGAATTTCATACTCAAAGTTAAAATGGGAGGGGGGCTTCATAATTTATTTTACCTCTGGGATAGGACCTTTGTCTACTGGTGGGGGGTTATGTGTCCTCTTCTCCTTGTTGTTGCTTGATGCATCTTTGACAGGCTTTCTCGCTCTGGGAGGTTGATCAGGGATGTCAGACTTCCCATCTTTCTTCTTATACCTAAGGTTGTATCTATTTAGGTTGTCACTAGCCTTATCCCCCTTGCTCAATTCATTTAATTGAATGTCCATGAGAGACTCCTCGTATGTTGATTGAGTTAAGTGAGGAGAAGGGGATGAATCTTCAAGACAGTGAATTTCTGGGTCTATGTCCTCTTCCTCTCCACCATTATTTGTGACAAGGTTGTTCTGAAGAGGGGTCTGGATTTTATGATCATCCCTGTCTTTGTTTTGAGTCTCTCTTTTCATAATCTGAGGAGCATTGTTATTTGGACTCCTAAAGTTGCCTCTGTTATCAATATTTTGAGGATTTTTGTATTTCTGCTTCCCTTCTAATTCCAACCTTTCCATTCTGGCTGAAAGTGATTTTAGTAACTTGGTTACTTCATCCATTTGAGGGGGGGCGGGGGGGAGAAGAACTGGAGATTGAGGCTTCAAATCTTCCTCTATCAACCTTATTCCTGAGTCGGTCCACTGCCAATATGTTAGACTCTACTTCCAGGGCTGCATCTTTGGTGTAGACCCCTTATGACCCTTGGGCCGAAGTCCGCTCACAGGATCGTTCTAATCTCTCCTTGAGACGAAGAGGCTCTTTCGATTCCCACTGGAATCTCAGTCAAATCAATCCACAGGTCCTTCAAGAAGCTCCCCTATGTGAATAGCACTAGGCGCGATCTCCACCTCTGCTAAGCAACCACAGTGCTATAACCAAGGCCCGATTACAAAGGCAATTGTCACAAATCGCAATCTCGTGAGTTCGCGAGTCAAAACTCTCGACTCCTCCTTTCCAAATTCACGATAAATGAAATGTCGATACAGGTATGGCTCCTTCCCTTGTCAGTGCCCTCTGCGCATGAACACTAGCTAGGCTTAACGCTAGCATCTCTCACTACTCGCCCCTTCATGAGTTTTGACGTCGATCTCCCGTGCTATTATCTCGTGAGTTACCGAGATGCGAAAAGTCAACGAAATGCCGACTCCTTCCACTAGTCGACGCGTGTCCACCTGTCTATCACACGAGCCCACCTTGTGGTTCTATCACATGTCTCTCGTGCTTGGCTTCGACACTTCATGACTTTGCTCCTCCAAGCACTACCTCCTTTGTATCCTGACACCCGAAGTGTCGAGATCTCGAACTTCTTGGTGCTCCTTATCGTAACTCGCGACTTCAGGACTTTCGAGACATAACTCTTGACTCTCCAACCTCCGAATTTCCAAGGGGTTGAACTCCGATGAATTATAAATGAGGGTCCCACAATGGAACTTCTCGCTCTATCGATACTTCACCTTTCATGATCTCGCGAACCTTAGTGCAAGGTTTTCGTCCCTTCAACTTGCGAATCCGCAAAATGAGAGTTCGCAAGTGGTCCAATGGCCCTTACTGACTTGGATCCTACGGTCCGATTTCTCCTAAGCTTTCACTTGAAGAATACTTGTCATAACTTCCCTATTCCTCTGCAAGATCTGATGACTCTTGGGACTTCGTGAACTCCTCTCAGAGAATTTCGACTGTCCAATACCTCCTTGTCAACACCTACGAAATGAACAGGTATTCCTTCACAGAACTTGTCTGCTTGCAAAGTAACTTTACAGCGCCTCTCCTTGAACGCTTCAAGGTACTAACCCTCCTGAGCTTTCTCCACAACTCAAGACTTCAAGAAGACTCCTACATGCACTCCTTGTGGCAACCCTTCAATACTTCCAAGTGTTGAATTCTTCGACTCTACGCACTCTCCTTGCGACAACAGTATTTCAACAATTCCCTCAGGTTGTAAGCTCTAAGATTTCACTCGGCCTGCGCACACCTTGCACGGCTCCTGTGCTTAACTTGCACTTCTGCAAGGATGAGAATAACCTTATCTCTTCTGAGCTTTCAGAGATGAAACTCTGGACTCTTGTCAACGCACTCCTTGCGAACAACTTCACTACACTCCTTGCAGGAAAAACTCTTGCTCAGACAGAGAAACAATTGAAACTCATTCCTTACTCTTCCTCTCTTCAGATTTCAGACATTCAACAAGAAAATCATACATACACAACATAAACAGAAAATGCATGACAGAAAAAGTAAAACAACACTAGGCATAACATTCAATATGCATACATAGAGAATATCACAACACCATAAGTCTGAATCAAAGCTTCATATATTAATTCAGGACTTCTGTACATAGGTGTTTTCAAATACAGTTCCCTGCTCCTTCTCCTCTCTATGCTCTACGCTCAAAATTGACAATGTTCATTGTTAATGTTACAATGATACAAGATGAGGGTGTCTATGGTCGGTTTTCCCTCCGCTCCTAAAACTGTCTAATCTGGAATTCAAGGCTACCTACTTACATTTATTTTACGTAAATGCCTCTACCTACTACAGACGAGAGCGGATCGCTCAAGGTATAATTACAATCTGTAAGTACGCCCTTTCTTAACTACTTTATTTAATTTTTGGCACATCCTACTTCAAAAAAATTTAAACACCTTTGAACATGTGCCAAAAATGCGTTGGCGCTACACACACTCGCTTACTGCTGACGATGCTCCTGCATCATACTCCCTCACTTGAAAAGTTTCATGGACTCATGTCCATGAGCTCTCACACAGTCTATCCATGCTTCTAGATCTCTGCTTCATTTTCCTAGCTGGCGTCTTCAACTAGATGTCCCTTCCATTTGACCAAGTATTCAAAATATTCCTTTCACTTGGTCCTCTTACTAACTCTTTCATCCAGTATGCTCTCCATCTGTGGCTTCTCTGCAACTGGCATCTGCTTGGCCCGTTGAACCTCTGGTTGTTCATTGTCTTCTCCTACCTCTTCAACTTTGTAAGGGTACAAATCTGAGACATTGAATATTGGAGAAATTCCGATCCCCTTGGGTAATTCAATCTCATAAGCATTTGTCCCAAATTTCCTTATGATCCGGCACGGTCCAATTTTCTTCATTTTCAATTTATTATATGTCCCCCTTGGGAACCTTTCCTTTCTCAAGTGTGAAAGGATCAAATCACTAACTTTGAACTGAATTTCTCTCCTATGTTGGTCTGCTCTTTGCTTATACTCTTTGCTTATTTCTCTCCTATTTCTCTCCTTCATCGCTTTTGTGAAATCCTCTGCACTAGCACTCCTAGTTGCATTCTATTCTAAATCCCTCAATTCAGAAACTCCCCTTGGCTGCATGCCATAAACAATTTGGAATGGACTCTACCCCGTGCTTCTGTCGATTGAATCATTATAAGCAAATTCCGCCTGTGGTAGAATATTGTCCTATTGACTGTGATGTTATGTCACCAAACTCCTCAGCAAGTCTCCAAAACTTCTGTTCACAACTTCTGTCTGTCCATCCATCTAAGGATGATAAGTTGAACTGAACGACAAGTTTTTTCCCAGCTTTTTCCATAAGGTCCTCCAAAAGTGTCCCACGAACTTGGTGTCTCGATCTGAAACTATGCTCCTTGGTAAGTCGTGAAGTCGAATGACTTCTTTGAAAAACAGATTCGCAATGTGAGTTGTGTCACTGGTTTTCTAACATGGTATGAAGTGTGCCATCCTAGAAAATCGGTCCACCACTACAAAGATAGAGTCAAACCCTCTTTGTGTTCTCTGCAGCCCCAATATGAAGTCCATGCTTACTGCATCCCATGACCTCTCGGGTATGGGCAGCGGTTGATATAAGCCTGCATTCTGCCTCTTTCCTCTTGAATGATGACAAATTCTACATCTGTCCATGAATCTTTTGACGTCTTTTCTCATTCCTGGCCAAAAATATGACTCATTTAACTTTGAGAATGTCTTGTCATGACCGAAATGTCCAGCCAATCCTCCATTGTGTTTCTCCTTCAACAGATTCTCCCTCATAGATAATTTTGGAATACAAAGTTGATTACCCTTAAACAGTAATCCTTCATGGATCATGTATTCTGTCCATTGACTTTTGTCCCTGAGAATTGGATTCTCAGCTGCTTCATACGCTTCTTTGAATTCTGGATCATCCCTGTACATGTTCTTGAGATTATCAAAACCCAATGTTTTGACTCTAAACTCCTGCATAAGAAAACACTTCCTGCTCAAAGCATCAGCAACTTTGTTAGAAGTTCTAGAAATATGCTTGATTACAAAAGTAAAATTCTACATGTATTCAACCCATTTAACATGTCTTTGATTCAACTTCTCCTATTGAGTCACAAATTGCAAAGCATGATTGTCACTGTATAAGACAAACTCCTTAGGAATCAAATAGTGCCTCCACTTCTTCAGTGCATGTATGACCGCATAAAATTATTTTTCATATGTGGAGTACTTCATTTTGGCTCCATTCAGCTTCTCACTGAAGTATTCTATCGGTCTGTCTTCTTGGCTCAAGACTGCCCCTATTGCAAATCCACTTGCATCACATTTTACTTGAAATGTCTTTTTGAAATCAGGCAACACCAAAATTGGTTGTTCCATGATTTTCCTTTTCAACAAATTGAATCTTTTCTCAGCCTCTTCTATCTAGTGAAAATATTTATGTCTTTTCTTCACTAAGTCCATCATCGGTGCACTAATTCCACTAAAATTCCTATTGAACTTCCTGTAGAAACTAGCCAATCCATGAAAACTTTGAACTTTAAAGATATTCTTTGGCGATGGCCAATTCTTAATCACCTCCACTTTATCTGGATCCATCCTCAACTTATCTATAGAAATAACAAAACCCAAATAAATGAGCTCCGTCTTCATGAATGAGGATTTATTCATGTTTATCAGCAACTTCTCTTGTTGTAGCCTCTGCATCACTGTGGCCAAATTTTTCAGATGCTCTACCTTTGTTTTACTGAAAATCAATATGTCATCAAGATACACAATGACAAATTTTCCGATGAAATCCTTCAGGACTTCATTCATCAATCTCATAAAGGTACTTGGCATGTTTGTCAATCCAAATGGCATAACAATACATTCATACAACCCTTCATTGGTATTGAATGTTGTCTTCCATTCATCTCCTTCTCTCATATGAATCTAATGATATCCACTTTTCAAATCAATCTTCGAAAAAAAAAATTGCTCCACTCAAGCAATCCATCAAATCATCCATTCTTGGCAATGGAAATCTATACCTGATGGTAATATTGTTAATTTCCCTTGAGTCTGTACACATCCTCCAGCCTCTATCTTTCTTTGGACTGAGCACTGTCGGAACAACACATGGACTCAAGCTTTCTCTAATCAACCCTTTGTCCATTAAATCCTGGACCTGTCTTTTGACCTCTTCATTCTCGTGCGGCGTCAATTTGTACGTTGCTTTGTTCGGTAAACTAGCTCCAGGTATAAGATCAATGTGATGACTTATACTTCTAATAGGTGGCAATGAATGAGGTATTCCATCCACTACTATATCAGCAAATTCCTCCAGTAGCTTCTGGATTTCCTCTGGTAGATCATCCACTCTTGTGCTGGTCAAAACAATTCTAGGTTTCCTGACCACGATGAATTGTGGATCTTCCTTCTTCTTGACCTCCTTAAGAAGTTCCTTCCCACTCATGAGAAGTACAGTGTTGTTTACTTCGGGTTTCACCTCTTTGCCCTTAATCGACAACAACATGTGAGTTCTCCCATTCTTCTCTAGGGTGTATGTGTTCTTTCTCCCATCATGAATCACATTCCTGTCATATTGCCACGGTCTACCCAGCAATAGATGACAAACATCCATGGGAATGACATCACACAATATCTTATCGTTATATCCTCCTATCTTAAATTCAACTAAACATTGTTTAGTGACATTTACCTAATGTCCTTTTTGTAGCCATGAGACTTTGTATGGACTTGGATGCTCAATAGTCTCCAGCTCCATCTTTTCTACCATCTCTGTAGAAATGAGATTGTCTGTGCTACCACTATCCACGATGACTTTGCATACCCTGTCTTTGGTCTTGCAAGCAATCCGAAAAAAATAGTTCCTCTGCATTGGATTATTTGCCTCCTCTTCTAGCGTTAAGAGAACTTTCCTCATCACCAGTGATATTCCACCTTCAACATCCTCTGCCTCAACATTCTGCCTTTGTGATTTGGAAATGTGAGTCTCACCACCTTCTTTCTTCTTATCTGGACATTCATAAGATTTGTTTCCATTCTTTCCGCATGTGAAGCATTTTATCACTCCACCTCTGCCTCATCCTCTTCCTCTAGTGCAAGGAAAAGTGGTGTTATCAGCATACTGTCCTCTCTGTTCAGTATACTTCCCTCTCTATGAGCTTCCACCTCTCTTAGTTTGAGGTTGAGATTTCTTTCATTCCTCCTTAGGCTTCTGATTCCTATCTTGGACAACTGTCTTACCTCTGGGCTAACTTCTGCCTCAGCCTCTCTGACTTTTCTTTCAGCTCATCTTCTCTTCAACCTTTAGAGCCATTTGCTAAGCATCTTCCACCATCTGAATGGTCGTCATGCTCATATCATCTTGAATATCGTATCTCAGACCATTCATATACCTGGCAACCTTCTCATCATCACTTTTGTGATGACCTACCCTGATGTTCAGCCTGTAAAATTCTTCAGTTTACTTCACTGACATCAGCTTCTGTCTCAAATTCTATATCCTCTGAAACAGAGTGATTTGGTAATCCCTGGGTATGAATTTTTCCTTCATCTTCACAACCATTCTATCCCAACTCTTGATCTTCTGCTTGCCTTTGCAATTTCTGTCAGCTTGTAGTTCATCCCACCACAATGTTGTATGTCCTTTCAATATTGTGACAGCGTGTTTGACCTCCCTGTCTTCCTTGACATCTTCATAGTCAAAATACGTGTCTAGAGCTCTAATCCAGTCTATAAGCTCTTCAACATCCAAGTTTCCCTCATATACTGGAATGTCCATTTTTGCTCTGGCACTCATTCTTGCAACCGCCCTAATCAGATGTTCATTTGCTGCATCCTCTACTACAACTTCTTCTCCTTCATGTCTAGCTTCATCTTCACTTTCAAATTCACTGACATCTCCAACACCGATTGTGCACCTCTGTTTTATTTCTACGTCCATGAGTCTGGTGCATATGTTATGCATCTCTCTTTCCATGGTTGGATTTGGCACCTACCTACCCCTTTCTTCTATCATTTCCCTCTCCTCTGGTGGATCGGGTGTTTGCCTATCTCTTCTTCTCATTGGCATGGTAAATATTTATTTTCCCTGCTACAGAAAGCAAAGAAATATTTCTGTGCTCTGATACCACTTTGGTGCAAACCCCTTCTAACCCTCGAGCTGAAGTCTGCTCACAGGATCGTTCTAATCTCTCCTTGAGCTGAAGCATCTCTTTCGATTCCCACTAGAATCTCAATCAAATCAATCCACAGGTCCTTCGGGAAGCTCCCCTATGCAAACAACACTAGGTGCAAGATCCACCTCTGCTAAGCAACCATAGCACTATAACCAAGGCCCGATTCCAAAGGCACTTGTCGCAACTCACAATCTCGCAAGTTTGCAAGTCAAAACTCTTGACTCCTCCTTTCCAAATTCATGATAACTAAAATTTCGATACGGGTATAGCTCCTTCCCTTATCAGTTCCTTCTGCGCGTGACCACCGGCTAGGCTTAACGCTAGCACCTCTCGCTTCTCGTCCCCTCATGAGTTTCTATGTCGAGCTTCTGTGCTCTTATCTCGCAAGTTTTTGAGATGCGAGAAGTCAATGAAATGCCAACTCCTTCCACTAGTCGACGCGTGTCCGCTTGTCTATCACACAGGCCCACCTTGTGGTTCTGTCACATGTCTCTCATGCCTGGCTTCGGAACTTCGTGACTTTTCTCCTCCAAGCATTGCCTCCTTTGTATCCCGACACCCGAAGTGTCGAGATCCCAACCTCCTCGGTGCTCCTTATCGTAACTCGCGACTTCAGGACTTTTGGGACATAAGTCTCGACTCTCCAACCTCCGAATTTCTGAGGGTTTAGGGTCCCACAATGGAACTTCTTGCTATGTCAGGACTTCACCTTTCGTGATCTCATGAACCTTAGTGCAAGGTTTTCATCCCTTCAACTCGCGAATCCACAAAATGAGAGTTCTCAAGTGATCCAAAAGCCCTTACTGACTTGGATCCTACGATTCAATTTCTCCTGAGCTTGCACTTGAAGAATACTTGTCATAACTTCCCTACTCCTCTGCAAGATCTGATGGCTCTTGAGACTTCGCGAATTCCTCTAAGAGAATTCCGACTGTCCAATACCTCCTTGTCAACTCCTGTGAAATGAACAGGTATTCCTTCACGGAACTTGTTTGCATGCAAAGTAACTTTACAGTGCCTCTCCTTGAATGCTCCAAGGTACTAACCCTCTTGAGCTTTCTCCACAACTCAAGTCTTCAAGAAGACTCCTGCACGCACTCCTTGCAGCAACCCTTCAATACTTCCAAGTGTTGAATTCTTCAACTCTACGCACTCTCCTTGTGACAGCAGTATTTCAACAATTCCCTCAGGTTGTAAGCTCTGATATTTCACTCGGCATGTGCACACCTTGCACGGATCCTGTGCTTAACTTGCACTTTTGGAAGGATGAGAATAACATTATCTCTTCTGAGCTTTCAGAGATGAAACTCTGGACTCTCGTCAACGCACTCCTTGCAGACAACTTCACTACACTCCTTGCAGGAAAAACTCTTTCTCAGCTAGAGAAACAATTGAAACTCATTCCTTACTCTTCCTCTCTTCAGATTTCAGACATTCAACAAGAAAATCATACATACACAGCATAAACAGCAAATGCATGATAGAAAAATTAAAACAACACTAGGCATAACATTCAACATGCATACACAGAGTGCAAGATACCAGATATATAAAATATGCAGAACAGAAACGAAATGCTAGAAATAACAGAATAACAGTGAAATATCCAGCATAATCTTCACAATACACAGAAATGATATACGAAATAGCAACAGAAATAGCACTTGAATAGA
>ML813563.1:46687-68601 GCA_009831015.1 Picea engelmannii | reverse complement strand
TTAGAGAAGATTGTTTAGATATGTTGAATATGCTTGGCAAGGGAGATATATCTAAGGAATCCTATGAGGACATTGTAGATCTCTGCAAAAGATGTTCTCGAGGATCTACAAGGAATAAGTCAGCTACCAAGGATACCACTTTTGCAAGGGTACAGAAATCAGCCAATGGAGGAGCAACAAGAGCAGAAATAGGTAATCTGTTAGAAAATTTCAAAACATAGATGATTAACTCTTTTTCCTCACAAATGGATACTTTGCAAGTCAAACAGAAACAAGAAGAATCAAAGCAATCATTGTGCATTTTCTATCCGAAATGCAAAAAGAAACATCCACCAAGGGAGTGCCCACTGAACAGTGTCCAGGTATGTCTTATATGTGAATTAGACCATGTCATTGACCAATGTCCTTCTCTACCAAGTGTAAAAGCATCAATGAAGGCAACTAATGAGGAATCAGAGGTTGTCTATCTAATAACACAAAGAAGACAATGGCAGCCAAGAGGTCAAGGTATGAATTCTCAATTCTCTCCTCTAGCATTTAATTATTGGAACAATCAGCTACCATATGGATAGACAAATGCCCCCCCTCCAAATCAAATGCCACCCTCTTATTAGGATCCCAATGTATGGTTACCTATGCCCCAACAATAGAATCACTATGGGCAATGGAACCCATATGGGAGAGGCCCTCAACAACAACTCAGTTATCAAATCCATCACCAACCGAACCTCTATCAACAACAGTTCCAACCCCCGTACCAGCAACAACAACTGCAATTTCCTCCCTATAACTCACCAAACAATCCTCCCTTACGACCTCAGATGCCTGTGAAACCTAACCCAAACCCAAATAATAAGGTCGTTCAGAACATAGACATACATAATGTGCCAGCCTTATCTATTACTCCTATGCCTTGTGATGAAATAAAATTAAGATCAGGGAGAATAGTTGAGCCAATAGTTGAAGATGCTCCATCTTCAAAATCAGATAAGGAATCAGGGGAGAGACCATCTGTTGATACAAAATAAATTGACCAGCCCATTATAGAATCAGCAGACCCACCATTCCCTGAAAGACTAAAAATTACCAAGCCTATGGAATTACCATATTTCAGTCTCCTTGGAGAATTGCAAAATCTGCACGTTAATATTCCACTACTACAAGCAATAAGGGATGTCCCTATTTATGCCAATACTGTGAGGGACCTTTGTATCATAAAACCTGGACAAAAACCTAAATATCCCCTCACAGTGCATGTAGTGGGGGATTTGTCTGAGCTGATGTTAGGAAAAACTCCACCTATTAAATATGGCGACCCAGGAAACCCTACAGTCACTGTTAAAATTGGATAGACATCTGTTCCACATGTACTAGTTGATTTAGGGGCAGCAATTAACATCATGCCAATAGAAACTACGCAGTTGCTGCAACTTGGAACACAAATCCGACCTACTCCTACTATTCTAGAATTAGTTGATCTCTCTACCATCAGACCAGAAGGAGTAATCGATGATTTAGTCATTTCAATGGACTCATGGGAGTATCCTGCTGATTTTGTCATTTTGCAACCCAAATCCCGTCTAGGAGGCCATCCTCTAATTCTGGGATGACCATGGTTAGCTACAACTGATGCTTTAATTGGTTGCAGATTTGGTTCCATGACCATCTCTGATGGTTATGACACAAAAAAACTTACCCTGTATCCTCATGCTACACCCAGTGCAGAACCTGAAAATTATCTATAGATGGACACTGAGGATGGAAGTGCTCTGCCTGTGCTAACTATAGGAAAGGCCCTGAGTTTCAAATATGACATGGAGGATGAGTTAATCAACTACTTTATTTGTGACCCCTCTGTTGTTACACAGAACACACACCACCGGTTGATCAGAGTCTTTGACCCTATGGCCCAGGGAGAAATGAACTAAGAAATGTTCTCAGAAACCGCTGACAATCAAATTGATTCAGCTGTAACAACAGCCATTGTAACAGCGAACGTTGTAATAGCAGATGACGAAATAGAAACAGCTGAATTATTTCCTAGAGTCAGTTCTAAGAGTGTCATTGTGGAAGTCGAACCTGGAAAAACCTTGAACATCAATCTCGATCTCTCACTGTTGAAACTCGTCGATTGATGAAATTACTAACTATACATAAAGAAGCATTTGCCTAGGAATACATGGATATGAAAGGCATTCCCTCTGAACTATGAACCCACCATATATACATCAAATAATAATTCCGACCCATTTGCCAACCGCAAAGGAGGATGAACCCAAACCTTAAAGAAATTGTTAAGGAAGAACTTCAGAAACTTCTCAATGTCGGATTCATCTATCCTATATCAGACAGCGAGTGGGTATCACCATTGGTTATTGTGCCTAAAAATAATGGTAAGTGGAGAGTGTGTGTGGACTATAGAGCCCTGAATAAGGCCACGTAGAAGGATCATTTCCCTCTGCCATTTATTGATCAGGTTTTAGATAACCTAGCCAAAAAAAAAATATTGTTTTGTCCTAGATGGATTCAGTGGCTATAACCAGATACAAATTTCCCCACAGGACCAAGATAAGACCAACTTTACTAGCCCTTGGGGTACATTTGCCTACAAGGTTCTCCCATTTGGCTTGTGTAATGCACCAACCACTTTTCAGAGAGCTGTGATTGGTATTTTCTCTGATATGGTGAATGACTGTATGGAAATATTCATGGATGACTTTACACCTTATGGTACTGATTTCGAAGATGCTTTGTCTAATCTGGAAAAAGTTCTCAAAAGATGTAGACAGTCTCATCTTTCTTTAAGTACAAAAAAATTCCATATGATGATGCGTGAAGGGGTAGTGCTGGGACACTTCATCTCTTATGTAGGGATTCAGGTTGATCCAACCAAAATCCAGGTAATTTTGGACATTCCAACTCCATCAACTCAAAAAGAGGTAAGAATTGTTTTAGGGAACGTCGGGTATTACAGAAGATTCATTAAAAATTTCTCTAAACTTTCCTCTCCATTGTTTTTTCTACTAACAAAAGATGTTGACTTTCGTTGGACTGACAACTGTGAATTTTTTTTTGCAGATCTTAAACAGAAATTGTCCACAGCTCCCATCTTGAGAGGGCCCAATTGGGCTCTTCCTTTTCACATTTCTTCAGATGCCTCAGACACTTCAATTGGTGCAGTACTAGGGAAACAGGAGGACAAAGAACCCTACGATATCTACTATATCAGCAAGAACATGGCTCCTACTGAGTTAAATTACACAGTTACTGAAAGAGAATTCTTGGCAGTAGTTTATGAAATCAATAAATTCAGGCATTATGTAACTGGCTATCCCACTTTTATTCATACTAATCATACAGCCATTAAATATCTAATGAATAAACCTATTACTAATGCCCGAGTGACAAGATGGTTGTTACTACTGCAAGAATTTGACATCACTATAGTGGACAGACTAGGAAAAGAAAATGTGGTTGCTGATTTTCTCTCAAGATTACATATAAATGATGATAATTCACCTGTAGATGATTCATTTCCTGATGAACATTTGTTTGCAGTATCTGCTCACTCACCTTGGTATGTAGACATTGCTAATTATTTGGTTGCAGGGAAGGTACCTCCACATCTATCTCCTCGAGAAAGAAGGAAGATTATTCAAAAGAGTGATAGGTATAGTTGGATAGGAGGATACCTCTTCTACACAGGCATGGACCAAGAAATCAGGAGATGTGTGAGGGATGATGAAGTTTATGATCTGTTGAAAGCTTGCCATGATGGCCCTTGTGGGGGTCATTTTGCTGATAAAAGGACCAGGCATAAAATTTTAAGGATGGGCTATTTTTTGGCCCAGCATATTTCAAGATGCCAAGAAGTATGTCCAAGCTTGTGATAGTTGCCAACGCATGGGTCAGCCAACTCACAGGGATGAGATGTCTCTCTAGTCTCAGGTAGTGTTAGAGCCTTTTGAGATATGGGCCATAGATTTTGTAAGACCCATTCACCCACCTTCCAATCAAAAAGTCTATATATTGGTTTGTACAGATTACATGACCAAGTGGGTGGAGGCAAAAGCACTTATCAGAGCCTCAAAAGAAGTTGTCTTAGCATTCTTGTTTGAAGATATATTTGTTAGGTTTGGCATTCCCAGAGAATTGGTAACTGATGGAGGACCCCCTTTCACATCACATAAATTTGAAGCTCTACTCAGTAAACGTCATGTTTTACATAGAATAGCTTATCCATGCCATCCACAAGGCAATGGCCAAGTGGAAAGCACCAACAAAGTTATCGAAGCCATTCTTACTAAAACAATGAGAGAAAATCGTAGGGATTGGTCTGACAGATTGCATGAAGCTCTATGCGCTTACTGAACTACTTGGAGGAGCACAACTGGTTTTTCTTCTTACGAGCTGGTATATGAAAAAAGCCATGTTTTTCCCATTGAATTTGAAATCAAAACCTTAAGAACTGCATTAGCAGATAACCTCGACTTGACTATGGCATAGAAATCCAGACTGCAGCAGCTCAACGAGTTTGATGAAAAGCATTTGGATTCCATCCATCAAACCACATTGATTCAACAACAAAGAACAAAATGGCATGACCGAGTCATCTAGAAGAAATTATTCCATAAAGGAGATTGGGCTATGTTGTATGATTCACACTTTAAGGAATTTCAAGGTAAGCTGCATACATGATGGCTAGGGCCTTACGAGGTAGACACCGTTTTTCCCAATGGGAAAGTACGGTTGATTACTATTGACGGATCCAATACACACTTACATGCAAATGGTCATCTCTTGCATCTGTATTAGCATCCACTGTCCAAGGTAGAATTCAAAACTAGATGTACAGTTGATACAGGTTATCAATTCTTAAATGGAAAGGAGCTTATTAGCATAATACTGCATAGATAATTACTATGCTAGAATATGAAATTTTTCCTTTTTGAATTTTGAACAACAGTAAGATGTTTTCGCACAAAATTATGGTTAATATGCTTGTGTCCAAGAATTATTGAAGGCAGATGACGAAGACTCAGATCCCGAAAAAGGACCTGACCGAGGATGAAGGTCAAGACTTCTGAAGTGGCTGAATTAGAAAGGCATGACAAGTGTTTTTGACAAGGAACACCAAGGACGGTGTTCCTTTAAGCGGGAGGGAATTGTAACACCATGTTTCCCCCAATTTGTAATTAATCATAAAGTAGGAATTACCATGCTAATGCATGAGGGAAATGTAAATGTATTGTTGTTTGAGTTGTCAATAACTGACTGTGGGGGTGAAGCCTTGAAAGTACTGGCCATGATATCACTAGAGGAAGAATGTGAAAACTATAAGAGAGAGTTCATGTATCAAATAACCCCAAATCTCCCTTGATAAGGATGACAAGCCTCCTTCGAATCCCAAGGAAAGAAAATCAGTCAATGAAGAAAGGATCGGTGGTTGAATCACCAACCACCCCCATGAATGGAAACATGGGCTGTCAGTCTGAAGTACCACAGGGACTTGCAAACCTGAGCTTCCTTCTGACAGAAGGAACTGGATAGGTCGGCAAAACCTTCCCAAGTAAGAGGGACACAGACACAGGAAAAAGAGGCACCAGACGAGGGTGGAAGCTCACAAGGGAGAGGCGTGAAGCTCTCCAATGAATCATGAATAGAAGGTCATGAGATTGATTCCGAAGAGCATCTGAGAAACCTCGTTGAGGCCACAACCGAGTGAGAAAGCTCTGAGTTTCAGAAAACAGGACCCGAACAGAAGCTAAAATAGAGAGAGAACCCTCGAGAACTGTGAGAATTCCCTAGTGATATCATGGATTGGCATGGGGGTGGATAGAGTGATAAGAATGAATGCCTCTGAGCCTATGTTCAGGTGGAAGGATGAACACCCATAGTCAGTTGGTTGGTGACAACCTGTAATAGATAAGTGATTTCCTACCCTGTGTAACTTAGTTGTGACTGTGTATGAATTGGTTATACTGTGCATGCTTTTAGGAATGTGAATGAATGCTTAATGGATATATTGTATCCCTTCTATTTATGCTTGGTTGTATAATTAGGCAAGTAAGGAATTATATGGGTCGAACATGACTTGTTCTCATAAATTCTGTAGTTCTATAGCGTCTTAAGCTAGAGCCACGAACGGTGAGCTCGTCGACATTAGGTGTAGTTGCATGTACAATGGTTTACTCACCTAGTTGTTCTGAGTCCCTTGGAGGATAGAGTTTGTTAAGCTCATGAGAGGTAGTTTTGATATGCACAGGCCCTCTATGATCAAATAGAACCCCAGAACCCCTTGATGAATAGTTATACTGAAGACTCTTCTAAGAGTCAAGTCCAGGAGACAGAGCGCAAAGCTCTCAAGTATTTCATAGCTGACGAAGCTCAGGAAGGATAGCAAGTTTCAAATACCGAAGGAGAGTACCCTTTCATTTGTTAGATGAACGGATGATATCCTTTCAGGGGATATGAGGTCTTTCATGATCGTTAGATTGGAGGAAGGAATGTAAATGTTAATACCTTGACCCCTTTTAGCCTTCGCAAGTAGCGAAGGAATTGGGACCATAGATCCAAGGATCTGATGGAGCCCTATTGACCGTCGATCTTAGCCTTTGTGTAGGTAGGAGAGTAGAATTTTGCTGACTCGTGACTTGGAGTGTTCAAGGGTAGGACTACATGAACTCACGATTTGCAAGATCACGATGTGATCGTGACCGTTGGATCCAGGCCACATGAGAACCGTGGGATCAGAACTTTCATGGTTATCGCCTATCGGGGGTTTGGAACTTGAGAGAGTTTCTTTTTTACTATAGAAGTCGCAAAGTGATGAGCACCGAGGGCTCATGTGAACACGTGGCACCTCCATTAGGTGGGGACCGCGTGGTTGACAAGTGGTGTTACAACAAGTGCCTAGAGAAAGGTGGGAGCGGGTGACAGGTGATGGGCACATGTCGCCTGGGAAAGAGTCAAGCCATTGTTGACTTATCGTATCTCAGGAATTTGTGAAGGAGTAGCACGAGGGCTCAACACTCCAACTCATGAAGTCACGAGATGTGAGTAGCGCTAGTCTTTATCTTAGGAAGCAGGTGACCCATTGTTGACTTATCATGGCTCGGGGTTTCACAGGATGAAGAAGTTGCACCCTAATCGCTAAGGCTGCGAAACATTGAGAGTCAAGGTCATGTGCGATGGGCGACAGCGGCACAGCTCATGAGCAGAGTACAGTGGAGGAGACAAGTGGTGTGTGTGCATCACTTTGGCAGAGCCCATGTAACGTTGACCTCTCGCATCTCAGGATTTCGCAAAGGAGGAGCACGAGGGCTCAACACCTCAACTAGAGAAGTTGTGAGTGGTGCTAGTGTTTGGCCTAGACTACAGTTACATGTAGCAGGTGCTAGTGAGGAAGGAGCCATACCCGCATCGCATCTCAGGTATCGGCATTTGGAGAAAGAGGAGTCGAGATTCTTGAATCCCAACTCATGAGCTACGAAAGGTGCTTGCGCTAAGGCCAGGTTGTGATCACTTGGAAGAGGATAAGGGAAGGGATGGTTTGCGCTAGGCCCCATATAAGTCTCAGGGATTCTGTCCCTCGAAGAAAAAGATGAAAAATTCATTATGTCATAGTGGGTGTGTTACAACAAGTCAAAGCAACTGAGGGCTAGAGACTTAGTTGTTGAAGTTACAAGAATGAAGGAAGGCTTGAAAACCCTATCCATGCAAGAGAGAAGAGTACCTACCCTAGAAGTAGCAAGTGAAGAGGTATTACATTTGAACCCTTTGGAAGACCCTCAACAGTGTGAAGTTACTATGCTATGAGAAAATAAGAATAAGAATGGAAAGAGGAATCCAGAAAATTAGATCATAGGAAAGAAAGAAAGAAATATCAGTAAGAGGAAAGCAAAGTTATAAAAACTACAAGAAGTTCCAGAGAAGACATTACAGAAGGCAGGCTTGCAGAACTTGAACATCGTTGGAATAGCAGAACAGCGTAGAATGGTACTTCGCCATGATGAAGCTATATGACCGTTGGAGGCACCATGACCATTAGAATGACTCATTGGAATGGTTAGAAATGTAGTTATTTCTAGAAATATCTCCATTAGACCATTGAGACCATGCCATAACGGATGGATTTAGGCATTTTGACCCATTGAAGGAATTCATTACGACGTTGTCTATTTATTCCATTGAATGTTGCACCAGGATCAGTTTTGCAAACTAAGATAATCGATCTATAGAGAAGTGATTGCCTACCACGTTTTGTTGTCTAGACCTCGCCATTGAGTTGATTACTTTAAGTATATGTTCACCCACCTGATTTATTTTCTATGAGTGTGCATGTCAAGCGACCTTAGCACAGTAGAGAAATTCGTAGAAGAGATCTTGATAGACCTTATGGCTGAGAAATTCATGTCCATAGGAGTATAGGCCTCATCGATGGGAGAATTGGAAGCATCCCCCTCAACTGGATGTCAATCTAGGCCATCTCGAACCACGATAGAGATGAGAAGCAAGCACCGCGACTATCTGGCAAATGCAAATCAGATCCCGTCGGTCTTGCCCGACTACATCTCGCTCTTGGCTGGCATGGTTAGTCATGACAATGTCCCAAAATATTTTGAGTACACACTCATCACTACATAGATACCGAAGTGGATACACACAGTAGGACCACAATTGGGACTGATCCCAGCTATAAATATAAGTGATTTCAACCTCAGTGATAGAAAGATTTATGTGATGCTCACACCACATCGCTACCTGACGAAGACAACTACGAAGAAGCCTAAGATAGTTCCCCAGCCGTGGATTAAGGGGATCACGAGATCAACCATCTTGAACGTCATGCAGATCCCACACTTCGACAGACATCAAGAGGTTAACACGTGTGTTAAAATCCTCATGTCATGATTCCATGGAGGATACATGTGGTTGGATTGGCACATCACTATGGATTCAGCATTGATCCACCTCATTACTGGATTAAGCATGCAAGGACCAAACCCTCAGAAATTCTACCACGAAAAAATGTCAGATCGCTCCTTGGCGCAGCGCTTCAAGGAGGCGTATGGCGATGTGGAGAAAGGCAAGTGAGGCTACAAGGTATCCTCCATCAAGGATGACGCAGTGCGCCTAGCTTGTCAACTGATAGTAGGAAATCTTGTCAGAAAAACATCCCTACGCAAGTAACAAGTTTCATAGTCAAACTTGTAGGGAAGTGCGTCAAAGGGATGCAAATGAACTGGGTGAGCTGCCTCATCAATGAGTTGGAGAAGGACTGTCACGAAGCGCAAGACCAAGGCTACGATTTCCACTTTAGTTGGTTGCTAATATTAATAGCATTTGTTTCTTGGGAGATGCCAAAGAGAGTGACATTCCCTAAAGTTGAGCCATCAGAACCACTCACCGTGAGGTTCACCACTTTGTGGTATTCGAGAGACATGGCGAAGTAGTGGCAAACAAATGTGGTGTTCCACACTTACTACTTACAGCTCAAGTGGGTCATTGAATCCTTCCCCCGAATGATTCCAAATACACTCCATCAATTTAGGACACTTTTCAAGTTTCACGCGGACCGACACTTCATATATATCACCGTGCATGGGGACGAAAACAAGGAGAAGTTGCAATCTTACTACAAATTGACTAAGGAAGATATGGATGAAATAACTAAGGAATGGCTAGCAGAATTTGTTGTACTAGTGTAGGATGCAAAACTCTCTGACCCCAATATCATTGGAATCCCATTAGTCACCCAAGTCGAACATGATGGACATGGAAGCAACAAGAAGAAGAAGAAAAAGGAGGAGTTGCAAGACATCAACAATGAGGAGAAGGACAATGCATCGGAGGAAGCTGCGACTGACTCACCTATAAGAGGAGTAGGTGACGAAGTGAACCAAGAGGAGAAAGGGGAAGAAGACAAGATATACAAGGGTGAAGTGACACCACCAAAGGATCTCATTACAGAGGTAGAGACATCAAGGAAAAGGAAGGTTTCTCCACAGAAACCCTCAGCAAGGAAGAATTCTTGAGCCAATAAGCCATAGTCATAGAATGTGCTCACCGTGGATGATGTTGACCTCATCATCATAGTTGTAGATGATACTTCAGAGGATTTCTTGCAATGACATGAAGAAAAATAGAAGACAATGTATGACAAAATCAAGGCAGAGTTGAAGGGGATACAACAAGCTATTTGTTCGAGCCACACAGTGTCTACTGCATCATTGTCATCAGAAGGTGTAGAATTGGGGGATGGGCCCACCCAATTGTGAAGGATAGTAGATGTGACAGAGGCTCGCCTTCGCCAAGTCCAAGAAGAAAAGGAGCATGCCACAGAGGCCTTGAAGCAAGAAAAGGAGGAGGCCTTAGAGAAACTTCAGGTTGCACATTAAGAGAATGATGATATTAGAGAAAATTTCAAAGAGGAAAGAAAGTCGATCCAAAGAGAAAAATACCAGCAACTCACGGGGAAGATGGGATTTAGAGAGGTATTAAATAGAGCACTTATCTCTATGTCGGGATTGGAACAAATGGAAGAAGAGACATCCGAGAGCCAAGTAGAGAAGCTCGTTGAGTCTATTCAGCAGCTCCAAGCACGAGTAGCAGATCTAGAAATCCAATAAGTGCCTAGCAACTAGAAACTACCAAGAGAATAGTAGAAAGAATCAGGTCATTGATCATAGAATGCAAGAAACTCAGTGATTGAAGTGTGCATGCCTATGAGCACCTTGCAGAAATCCTAGAGCTGAGGAGATTGGAGGCACATCTCTAGGAGGCGAAGCAGCAGGCTTCCACAGTGCAAGGGCAGTTGAATCTTCTTACGACCATGGAGAAGATCAAAAGATCACAAGATCAGTGCGCAGTTCAACAACAGGTCACTTCCATTCAAAACAAGGTTATGGAGGTGACACAGAGACTCCATCCGGTGCAGGACAAAGCCTGGACACTTTTTGAAGAGATCGAAGGAAAAAGCTCACAGTTGGAATAGGTGGTTGCAACAGTAGAACAACTCCTGGAAGGGCATGTCACCAAGCAAGTAATCTAGGAGTTCATCGAGCAGGAGGCTTTGGCGAAGAAGCAAGTCAAGGCAGATCGAGCTAAGCTCTAGGCCTTCGAGACATAGGTTCCCAGATCAGAGTGACTCGGGATGAGTCATAGGTGAGTGTTGTGGGCCTGTTGGCCCTTGACCAGGTTTTGAGGAAACAGTGGTCATGTTTGACCATTTTTGGGACTTCAATAGGCTCCTCAAAGATGGAGCGCCCAGGCGAAGTAGAGATCACAGGATCCCGCCCTTTTTGCGGGATTTTTGTGGATTTTATGGTTTATGTAACGGGTATGGGATGTCGACCCATGGGTTTACCCATGCTTAGGCCCATTTTTGTAATGTATAAATAAGTATCCAGATGATATAAGAGTAGTTTGATCTATGTGATTGTAGTGGTACTTGGCTTAGTGCATGAGTAGTTGGCTCTGTGCATGAACATGTCAAGGCTTGCAGAGCTAAGTGCAAGTGTTTTGTAAATGATTTGTGTAGACAGACTGTGTAAGGATTTGTGCTTTGATCTAACTCAGGGAAGGAGGATCTGGCGAGGTGCGTGCAAATCTCTTGTCCATTGTGGAGTTGGATTTGTGGCTTGGTGCATGTAGGAAGATTGAAGCAGACTAATAAAGAAGAAGAAGAGTTGGTGGACGTATCCCCACACTGGGGTGAACCATGTATATCCTATGTTATTATGCTTTGTGTGATGTGTTCATGATGTTTATGTATCTATTTTCTTAGTGCACTATCCTTGATGTATGATAGATATATCTATGAATGCTTAGTGCTTTATGATGTGAATGAATGTTAGATTTGGACTTATGCTAAGTGCTTAGATGTATTAGATCTTGATTACTACTGTGTGGATATACAAATAGGTTTAACCTGTGATGTGAATGAGGGTTAAAAACTAATTAATTTTATTGGCTAAGTGCTCTATTAAGTGTTGTAATCACATATATGTGTCCCAGCTATGTTGTATACACTTGAGTTCTGCAACCCCTCCTGCTTCTACCTCAGGTGAGACTTCATTTGCTTCACAGGTGTTGCTGAAAGGGCTGGTAGTTAGGGTTTTGTTGGTGCACTGTTGAAACATTGAACCCTAGGTCTACCCCTGTGCCAATAATGTTCTTCCATGGTTTTTTGGGGGCTCTAAACAATGTTTTCTGGGCTTTCTATAGTCAAATTGTAGACAGAGTCAGAGTTTGATGGCATAATGTGTATTTCTCGAAAATACCTTTCCAACGGGCTATCACGCACCTGAAACAAAGATTGTATGCAAAAGTTACGACCCCGGGAAATTAATGTACTAACTTACCCCAACATGGCCCACATGAATTTTAGTGCTTCATCTCCTAGGGTTAGGTTTTTGGATATCTAGGGTTTTGGAATTTATGTTTATCATAAAAGGCCTTTAGAGCCTCATTGTAATCATCTTCTTGTGAATGAGCGTATCCATCACATCTCTTCTCAGAGATAAAGTTTCCACCATTATAGCGAGTCTTGCACTCTGTATTTTTACAGTCTCTGTACATTTCTTTCATTAATATAAATCATGTATCGTTGTATTTCTCTCTTTCTGGAAATTTTTATGTGTATTTCATTGTAATATCTTTGCTTTCATTTCGTTTCAGAAATAATATGGATTAGTACCTGTAATGAGTAAAGGTCTGAAACTTGTACACAATATTCTTCAGTATCTTATCTACAATTCATCCAAGTTTCACTGCTTGGAACATCCTAGAAAAGGAGCTATAGCAAAAATGGTAGACCTTGTTGAATTCTATCTTATTCTAAAGAGAAAAATTGTAGAACATTCCCCGCATAGAATATTTGATATCTGGATATGAAACTTTCACACAACATACTAAGGCCTGTACTCTATCCAATGCATTTTGTTTCACTGAATTTGGATATTCTATGAAGAAGTTATGATGATTTTAACTAAAACACATGTTTGAGACTAGTTCTAGTACTGAACAAAAACCCTATATTCCACAAAGTGTATCTCCAAAATAAAATGACCCAGAAACTAAAATTTATACCATAGGTACCTTGCTATGTAGTATCAATATCCTCCATATTTCACTATCTAATCGTTCTAGAAAACAAGTTATAGCGAAAATGGTAAGATGACTTGTAAACAACATACCTTATAACACATCCTCACACGAATTCATCCTCCCTTGAAATTTAGACCTTCTTTAATTCATCCTCCCTCTTAAAAACACCTTAGATATCCTTGGCTACCTCAGATAAGAATCACTTGACCACTTATATATATATTCAATGAACTTGTGTGTATAAATCTTGTACTTATGAGAGACTTCTTGAGGTGTATTTATACTTTTTCTTACTAACCTTTTTCCTTAACTTTAGGGCTTCTTGAAATTTCTAGTTACAACCATTTTACCCTTTCATTAAATACTTGTAACCAACTAGGGGCTTCTTGACCATTCTTTGAGGCTTCCAACTTCACAAATCCATATCTCCCTAACTGTGAGGAACCACATGGTGTTACACATATCATCGAAAATGGCATGACATGTACTATCCATATAGAATATTTTCACCTAAAAATTCATTGATATTCATTACATTATTCCTCAATCAAACTTGGGTTCCTTAACCAGACTACTAGGATTACTCAACCACTTAACCATCTAGACTTTACAAATCATCTTCCCATGAGGGCTTTCACCATAAGGGAACCACTTTGAGAAATTTATCCAAGAGTGTATTCACATGAGGGCTTGCACCATAAGGGGACCACTTTATATTTCATCCATTTGGTACTTCCTGCATAGAAACATTCATTATCATCGAATAACTTGAACAAGACATCAATGATACAACTTCCTTTGATATCAACCTTTTGATATTATTTACATCAATGGCCACATGATCCAATAATACCTCAATGATACAAACACATCATTATGAAAATACTTGATATCAATCCCTTGACATCAATGACAACATAATACAACAATATCCCCCTTTGGAATTAATGGAAACACCAACATTGATGTCAACACCAATCATTGATGGCAACACCAGGACACGACAATGCACATGCTCCCTCAGTGATCATCGCTCCTCATCAATGGTCATATCCACATCAATGTGAATATTTTTCCTCCTTTGACATCAATGGCAAAGGGTATATCGCTTTGGGGTTGCTCCCCCTGACTGAACTATCCATGAGGATTCTCCCCCTAGTTGCATTGTCATGTGGGATGCTCTTTATGCATCTGATGAATCTCTCCTACTAGAATCATACCTCTGTAACCAATCAAGGGGAAAAGAATAAATCCCCCTATGGGTATATCTTCCCCTGTATTCTCTGCAAACATGCTAGGTAATCACTGTGAACAATATTCTAGCACTGTATTTTTCTTTTGTTGTGGATGCTTCTACTCTATCGAAATATTGATCAACTTCTCAAAAATACTACATCAAGAATACCATGCTCTTCCTATGATGATCCCTGGACTTGTCCATGCATCAACCATCTAAACTCATGCCATACCATGCATCAAGTGTATGCCAATATTACATACTATCTTATGCATCAACCATGAAGCAAAGGATATGTCAACAATGAATAGTTAATCATGAACAAACCACCAACCATGTACATCTCGTGCCATAACATCACTGAGAACATAACTAGTAGCATACCTTATCAGGAATGCATCACTCCACACACTAAAGTGTGCACCATGCATCCAAGATAGACCTAAAGAATAAGCTTTGACACTCAACCAGATGTCATCACCATACACATGCAAGCATATAATCATGAAAACCTACAAAACACCATGGCATACCCTGCAAAACAGAGTTATACCATCAAACTATCATGCAACTCATCTGTACACTCCACTTCTTGAGTATTTTTCCATAGGTACACGACATGTTCCACAGACATCTCGCATATGTATGTGACCTTTCTATAGATCACCTCATGTATGCATGTGATTGATTTCACAGGAACCTGCATGCCTCAAAAAATGTAAGGCTTGAGCTTGCCTCATGGATGTCATTATTTTATGGTTGTCTAGTCATCTTCATACACTTATGAAAGTGTTAAGGTTTCTTTGTACTTGTACTCTGAGCTTCCATCCTTTAAAGATTATATTTCTTCCATGTTTCATTTTCTCTTCTTGCGATATTGTATGAATCATTTATCATTGACCGTCTCCTTCAATTCCAACAATCCTGGGATTTGTTGCCAAACCCACTACAACTGTAACATCTCATGGTGTGGCAATGTGCAACAATATGTCCCACAAGATTACATATCCAACATATTATGATGTCATGGAATCTTCCAATACCTTTCGTTGGATAATGTTTGCAATCCAAAGCTTTGTGACCATATTCATTACATGAGAATCAATGACTATGAAAAACATTTTCATACCTGTGCTTTTGTGTCAACCTTGAAGGTGTCTCTCTTCTAAATTTTCTTTGAGGTGTAGGATTGGATTATTGGTGTCTTCCTTGTTCTGATCTTCTGAAGGTTTCCTTGCTTTGTGCAGGTTCTTGACTTGCAGATTTACTTTCACCCTTTGAAAATGAAGGACCTACATCATGCTTCATAGAAGTGACAGCTTCAGAGTGTGAAATTTCCTTGTTATATCCAAGACCAGATTTATCATTTCATGATCTTTGACTATCCAGGATTTCATCCAATATTTTTGAGTTGTTCATGAACTTCTCCTTTTTCTTTCTGAGATCAACCACTTCTGCTTCCAACTTCTGGCAAGATTCTTCCTTTTCATATAGCTTATTTTTCAATAACTCCTCTATCCTTTTGGATTCTTCAAGTTTGGTCTTTAGGCTGATATTGATTTTTCTTTTTTCTTCAATATCTGCAAGGCTATTTCTAAGTTCATTATTAACCTTCTTATTTTCTCCAGTTTCACTAATTATTTCATTATTCAATCTCTTGATTTCTTCATCCTTTTCTTCCGATTGAGTCTTTTATCTGGATATGACCTTCTCAATTTTTCCACATGCTTCTTGATGCTTCAGCATCTATTTTAGTATCATGAATTGCTTATGGTACTCATCAAGGGAATCCTTAATGTTTTCTTCAAGCTCATTAAAATCACTTGAACTACCTAATCTTTCACTATCAACATCATCTAAAGAATCCATAACCTTCACTTTAAGCTTCAAAAAATGTTCTTCTTTATCTATTTAAGAAAGGTTAGTTGGTTCTTTACAAACTTCATCTATGGTAGCAATAGCTTCATTCTTCACATCTTCTTCTTTTTTTTCAAGAGAGAAATTAGTATCATTACATTTGGGACTATTGCAATCATAAAATTTTGGAGAATATTTACCTTCATTGATGGATTGGTCATGCTTCACGTCCTTTATGGGATTTTCTTCTCTATATTCCTTTTTTCCTTGATATGTCTTCTCTAGCTTCAGCCATAGATCTTTGGTAGAGGCGCATTGTCTTATCCTTTCCTTAACAGGATATGAGAGTCCATCAAACATGGTATTGAATGTCACTGGATTGTTCTTCTTTGCTTATTTTAGGCCTGCATATTTTGGTTTCTTCTTTGGGGGAATGGATCCAACAACAATTGTGTCCCAAAAATAAACTACTTTTGACTTCAAACACTCTTTCATATTTATCCTCCATGCAAAATAATATGTCTCATCAAAGAAAGGAATTTCACTTGTAGAAATTAGTGCTTGATCATCCATCTATGTGTCCACAAATCTCCTTCAAGCTTGTGAGGCTTGTAGTGAATTCCTGGCTCTAATACCAATTGTTGGACATGCCAACCACATTGAGAGGGGGCTGTGAATCGGTGTAGGGCTCTTTTTACACTTCTTCCAAAACTTAGTTAGCAACCACTTCAAATATTCTTATTCATTCACAATTAGCTACTTGCATACAACAACACCATTAATCAATAATAGAGAACGTTAAACCATCACCATAATGAACACAAAGAACACCATATATATGTGTAATATTTTTTATTATGTTGTTACATGAGACTACAATCTCTGGGGTATATCAACACCAACTGAAAAGGGCACCAACTCTCAATACAATACCTAGCTTGCAGACCTCAGCACCAACTGAGATGTGAGGAATCCAACCCTCGAGTACAATACCCAGCTTGTATACAGAAGACAATATGTCCAACTGGTAGCAATACCCCGTCATAATCTACAACATCACAAGTACATCAACTACGCACAACACAACTATCACAACAACCTGCCCAACATGTGACTATCTCATCCATGAAACTAGATCCACTCTCATCTGCATGCAACTCATGCCAAGATCACCAAGAGAATATCTCAAACCATATGCTCAACATCAAAAACACATGCCTCTACCAAGAATGCAACAAGATCACCAACATACCAGCACAACATATGTGCATGTACCATATCATGTACCAACCATGTACATCAACCATCACCATATACCATGTACCATGAAATGTGCATCAATCATATGCCAAGAATATGTGTCAAATGTGTACCAAGCATGTATATAGATCACCAACAAGTGTCTCATACATATACCAAAATGTATCTCAAACAATGTGCCCAATATCCAACATGTTCCTCAAACCATGTTCTTCAACTATCATGTGCCTCAACCATATATCATGACATACACCATAGCATCATCCACATGTAACCCTCAAAACATGAATATAAACATACTTGTAACTTTGTAACAAACCTAGTGTAAACCCTCAAAACATGCATATAAACATACTTGTAACTCTGTAGCAAACCTGGTGTATGTGATCACAGACATGCAGACCTTCCTCAACTTCAGCAACAAGAGAATAACATATTCATCGAACATTACCTCAGTCTCACGGGACTAGTTTTTGGATTAGTCACAAACACTAACTTTCAACAAGAATAAATCCATACATGTAAAGTGTAAAGGTCTGGAAATTGTACAAAATATTATTTAGTACCTTCTCTACAATTCCTCCAAGTTTCACTACTTGTCACATCCCATAAAAGGGGTTATAGCAAAAATGGTAGCCCTTGTTGAATTATGGCTTATTCTAGAGAGCGAACTTGTAGAGCATTCCTCGTGCAGAATATTTGATATCTCGATCTGAAACTTGCCGAAAACATACGAACACATGTACTCTATCCAATTAATTTTGTCTCGTGTAATTTGTATCTTTTATGTATAATTTATGATTATTTTACCTGGAACACCTATTTGCGACTAGTTTGAGGACTAAACAAAAACCCTATCTTCCACAGAGTGTATCTCCCAAACTAAAAGGACCTAGAAACTGAAATTTCTACCATAGGTAACTTGCTATGGCTTATCAATATCCTCTATATTTCACTATCTAAATAGTTCTATAATAATTGTTATAGTGAAAATGGTAAGATGACCTGTAAATAACATACCTTAGAACACATCCTCACAAAACTTCATCCTCCCTTGCAATTTAGACCTTCTTTACTTCATCTTCCCTCTAAAAAATGCCTCAAATATTATTTTTTAACTCAAATAATAATCATGTGACCACTTATATAGATATTCAATGAAATTGTGTGCATAAATCATGTACTTCTGAGAGACTTCTTGAGGTGTATTTATACTTTTTCTTGGTAACCTCTTTCCTTAAATTTAGGGCTTCTTGAACTTTCTTGTTACAACCATATTACCCTTTCATTAAATACTTGTAACCAACTATGTGATTCTTGACCATTCTTCGGGGTTTCCAACTTCACAAAGCCATATCATCGGAAATGTCACAACATGTACTATCCATATAAAATAGTTTTACCTACAAATTCAATGATCTTCATTACATTATTTATCAACTGAACTTGGGTTCCTTAACCACACTTCTAGGGTTACTCAACCACTTAACCAATTGGACTTTATAATGTGTCTTCCCATGAGGGATTTCACCATAAGGGGACTACTTTGAGAACTTTATGCAAGAGCGTATTCCCGTGAGGGCTTTCACCATAAGGGCACCACTTTGGATTTCATCCATTTGATACTTCCTACATAGAAACATTCATGTTCATCGACTAACTTGAACAAGACATCAATGATACAACTTATTTTGGTATCAACCTTCTGACAGCAATTACATCAATGACCACATAATCCAATAATACATCAGTAATACAAACACATCATTATGAAAATACTTGACATCAATCCCCTGACATCAATGACAACATAGTACAACACTCTCTCCAAATATCTAGTCACTAAAGAAATGGAAGCTAATATTGAGGATGATTTTGACACATAATCAGAAGAGATGGATCTAGAAGGAATCGATCTACAAAAAATCATGGAAGCCTTCCAACAAATAGACATTCACTCAATTATAGTTGATAAAAGAAACAAATTGCATCGAGCTCTTGCTAAAAGAAATAACCCCCCAGATTCATATCCATGGGGAGATCCAGCTAGGCATTGGAGTTTCACACCAATAAATTAAAACCTCCAAAGAAGAACCCAAAGGATGATAAGAGAAGAGGGCGGAAATCCAACTATTATCTTCTACATGAGATCAATGACATTCTAGTAAATTCAATATAGAATGCGTTGATAACATATTCTTATCTGACATCCATCTCTCAACCTTTTTAAATTAAGATCATTTCTTGGAACATTCGAGGCCTCAATAGTAAGAGAAAAAAATGGCTCTTACGAAACAAGGTGAATTCTAAATCTCCTGACATTTTAATGTTCTAGGAAATAAAATGTCAAGGATGGAAGGAAGAAGAAGTATTTAGGAAAATATGGAGGAACATACACTCCATGGTTCTAGATGCAACATGATTAGTGGGGGGAATTTCCCTCCTTTGGAACCCTGACATTGTTCTCTTAGATAACTAATTTTCCACAAACCATAGTCTCTCAACACATTTAAGGTGTAATGGCTTAGTGGTAACAGGTGTGGTCACCAATGTCTATGGATCTATGAAAGTAGTAGGAAAAGTGGCTTTTCTAGAATGCCTTGGAAAAATAGCAAATATTGTGGAAATAATCACTAGATTTTGGGTGGGGATTTCAATCTCATCTCATCCCTAAGTGAAAAAAGAGGAGGAATTTAAATTCTATGCCAAGGCTATGTTGCCTTCAATTCCTTCATCCATGACCATAAATTAATAGATATAGAAACAACCAATGGCTTTCACACTTGGAATAACAGACGAGGTGGCTCTCAACAGGTGCCTAGCTACCTTGATCATTTCCTTACTTCAAGATATGTATTTCTTACTAGTCAAGGGCTAGTTGCGACTATTTTACCCACGGCATGGTCAGATCACTGGCCCATTTATCTCTCTATATTGAATGGGCTCCTTTTTCAAAAAACCTTTTCAGTTTGATAAATTATGGCTTTCTCACAAATATTTTCAAGTAGATATCAAACGTCGGTGACAAGGGGTTGAGGTGCACCAGGTTATGCTCATGTACCACTTTCAACAGAGACTCAAAAACTTAAAATAAACCCTCAAAACCTGGAATAATCAATCATTGGAAACATTTTCCAGGCCTAGAAGGAGTTAGAAGAATGCATGGTGGACATATAACAATAAATCATCACTACTATACTTATGGAATACCTATCCAAGAAGAAACAAAATGTTCAAGAGTAGTTGGAGGAGAGATATTAACAAGAGGTAATATTGTGGAGGAAAAAATATTGTATCCAATGGCTCAAAGAGGGAGAGAAAAACTCAAAAGTATTCCATTGATCCATGATCCATAGGAGGCACTACAATTGCATCCTTTGGCTCAAATCATCTCAAGTTAATTCTCTCACTACTCATAAAGATATTGAAAAGGATTAGATCTTTTATCAGAACCCCAACCCGACTATTCCCGTGCCATCCACTCCATTACCTGACACATTCCTTACCTTTTCTCCAATGATCAAATTTTTATCCTCCCTATACCCTTCACCCTGGAATAAGTTGAAGAGGTTGTCCTAGGTATGCCCTCGGGTAAATCCCCCAGATCTGATGGCTTCACCTTTTATTTTTTCCACCATTGTTATCCTATTGTCAAATACAATTTCTGGAACCTTGTTTTGGAATCACATATAAGAATATTCGAAGTCCTCCTTGCCCTCAATGGCACCTTCATCTCTAAAAAAATTTGGATGTCTCACTCTTCTCAACTATGCTTTGCAATCCATCCCTCTGTATAACTTTTTACCCTTAGTTTCTCTGAAACACATCATTAAGAACATTCAATATATTCAAAGGAAATTTCTCTGGCAAGGCACCAATGTAGGAAAAAAGAGGGCATTGGTGGCCTAGAACACCCTTTGTTTACCCAAGACAAAAATGGGGCTCAGGCTACAAGACCCAAGAATTCATATAGAAAGGATCTTATTAATAAGGATCATTCAATCCATATAGAAAGGTCTTATTAATGTTTCTATGTAAAATATGAAGGTATCAATTTAGTAGGATGCTTTGAGATCTCATTAGTAGAATGCTTGGTTTCCCTGTGGGAAGGATAGCCAAATCTCTAGTTATAATTTTTGGAACTATGACTTGTTAAGGCCACCCTCTAAGGCCTTGATATATTGTACATTTTTTTATTAATAGAACAAATCATACCTATGTGTGTGTGTGTGTGTGTGTGTGTCTTGACATATATAAAAATCTTAAAATACATACATCTTTTATTCATGCTATAGATTTTTATCACCTTAACCATTTTTATAAAAAGTTATAGACTACACTAATATAGATCGAGATCTACAAGCTAAAAAAATAAAAATATTGTTTGATTATATTAAAACCCTCATACCTTTCACAAATGCATGGCATTATAATTTCAAGGATATAAGGA